>VSMD01118773.1:0-12058 GCA_008750895.1 Mirza zaza
GGGCCTTTACCTCGACTTTTACCTCCGGGACCACCACCAGGCCGACCCCCTGGTCCTCCCCCAGGTCCACCTCCAGGTCTGCCTCCTGGTCCTCCTCCTCGGGGACCTCCACCAAGGCTACCTCCCCCTGCACCTCCAGGTATCCCTCCACCCCGTCCCGGCATAATGCACCCACCTTTGGTGCCTCCACTTGGACCTGCCCCCCCCTGGGCTTTTCCCACCAGCTCCCTTGCCGAACCCTGGGGTTTTAAGTGCCCCGCCCAACTTGATTCAGCGACCCAAGGCGGATGATACAAGTGCAGCCACCATTGAGAAGAAAGCCACAGCAACCATCAGTGCCAAGCCACAGATCACTAATCCCAAGGCAGAGATTACTCGATTTGTGCCCACTGCACTGAGAGTACGTCGGGAAAATAAAGGGGCTACCACTGCTTCCCAAAGAAAGTCAGAGGATGATTCTGCGGTGCCTCTTGCCAAAGCAGCCTCCAAATTTGGTCCTTCTGTTCCTGTCTCAGTACAAACTAAGGATGATGTGTATGAAGCTTTCATGAAAGAGATGGAAGGACTACTGTGATAGATTTTGATGCCAGAACAGGCTTCTGTTCACAACAGTNTTGCCAAAGCAGCCTCCAAATTTGGTCCTTCTGTTCCTGTCTCAGTACAAACTAAGGATGATGTGTATGAAGCTTTCATGAAAGAGATGGAAGGACTACTGTGATAGATTTTGATGCCAGAACAGGCTTCTGTTCACAACAGTGCCCCATGAAGAAAGATGCTTTTATTAAACTTAGGTGAAAGAACTGCTTCCACTGTCAGGGTATTTTCTAATTTCAGTTCAAGGAATATCCTAAAGTTTAGCCTTGTTCAGAATTTACTGCATTAAGAGAGAGTATTTCATTCAGAATAGATTGGTTATTAAAGCTGTGCTGCTAACATCCATTCCCTTTGACACCACCATTTTCATCCCAATTCTCCTCCAGTTCTTTGGAAATTTGTGATCGGGGGATCTGAGTTCCTTATTTGTTTTGACTCTCTTCTTGTGTGCTGTGGGCACTGGAGTAGAGATTTCTGAAAAACCAGTTTATTTCATCTTGCCTTTTGTGTTTGAGTTATTTTTAATATTTTCCTGTAAATATTTTGTAATATTTTACTTGTAGTGAAATGGATCACAATGTCATTTCCTATTACAAAGCAGAATATGTGGGAAGAAAATGTACAATTCTTTGATTAAAATTATTTCCCACTGACCTAAACTTTGAGTGTTTCATGGAAAAAATAAATAAATGTTCTACACCAAGATACTCTGTGTTACTGATAATGTATAAACATGATACCTGTTTTATGGGCAGAAAAAAAGCAAATATTTGAAACTTGGGTTTTAAGGAATTATCATTTCTGGTACAGAATGAGAATCTTACTGAAAACTTGGTAAAAACTAAGTTTTAATTTTAAGGGATAAAAAAGGAATAATTTTTTCCTTTAAGATTATTATATTGGCTTTAGAGAAATTGAGAGGTATTACAAATAGTATGACTCAGCTTTTTTTGCTTAGAAGATAGTCTTATCCTTAGTGATTACTTATTTCCTCCAGAGCTTGGTAAACTGATACTAATTGAATGAGAAAGGCCATTTTAAGCCATTTCTAAACTATTAAAGAATCAGAAAAGGTTAACTTTTTTTTTGAATAGGTGTGCTTTATATGCTTTTATATTAAAATATTAAGAATGCTTAACACTGTTTACATTGATTTTTTTTTTTAATCTAGCTCCTACAGAAGGTATCATTTTCTTTACAAAGTACTTTAACCCAGTAACTCAGGGAGATGACTTTCACAGAAATTTCCCCCATTCTACACTTGAGAGTATTAAAACTTAAAAAGGACTCATGATTTATCTAGTAGCCCAAAGTGCATGTTTTATGTACACACACACACACATACATACATATACAATGTATGTGTTGTGTTTAGGCTAAGCACACTTCACCGTATGTTAAATGCCTTTCATGAGAATCTCATACCATCAAAAATTGGTGATATCCTAAAATGTGGTGCAATAATACAAGGCTTTTATTTTCTCAGAGTTTATTTCTTTGGTGAATTTTTAAAGTTTCTATTCTGAGATCTTTTGTGTATCTGGCTTTGCTTGGAAGTTATTTAAGATTAAAGCAAATCCTGCTAAGATACTAAATAGATCATTTTGAGTTTGTTTTTTAGCGTATAGTTCAGCAGGTGAATTGAATTTTTGATCATCTAGATGAAAGGATTGAGCACAATTACCTCATCCTCAGATCAATATTGTAATTAACAGTCTCAGGATAAACAGTTACTTTTCAGTATTTGGACTGCAATATTTTTAATGCTTTTTCTTGAAATTTATATTCTTCTGAGAGATTTCTGATTCATGTTAATAAAAGGAAGCTATTGACAGTTTATCATAAAGTCATTTCCTAATATTGCTAGTTTTATTTTCTGAAAATTAGTGGTAAAATCTGACACATTTAATACATCAGCCACATCTGCAGGAAAGGAGAATCAACAGTTAAGATTCTGGGTAGACATTTGTTGTCATGATTTATGTCATGGTATCAAAAATGGTTAGATCATAGCTAACCATTTTTGGAAATGTAAGTTGGATACAAATCTTCAATCAGGTATATAGATAGGCTTGGTACTGCTTTATCAAAGTGTCACTGTATTACATAGCAATTGCCCCTTAAAATCATTTTGAAATTCCTTTTACTCTTTTTCCTGAGCTTTAAGGTGCTATAAAATGTGAATTAAGGATGACCACGATAATACTTTGCCATGGCATGGAATCAGCATAGAGCTCTAGATGTTATTCAAGGTTCTGTTTAGTTTCATTTCTCATTTTGTATATTCTAGTTTGTGCTCTTTAAAATATCTCCTTAGATAGGTGGGGAAGGTTATTTTTTAACTTATTTTTTATTGCATTCAAGACCACAGAAGATGCCACAATCACCATCCCATGTAGAATTTCACAGCTTATGTTTTATCCCTAACTCAAACTGGAGCAGGTCTAATGTCTGAAATTGTTCTTCAGCCAGAAATAGCTTGGAGGACAAACCCTATTGCAGGACTCCTGGGGCTCAAAGCTGTCACCTAGCAGAGCTACACATCATTTCTACACATCCAGGTCCTCGGTTCAGGAAGGTATGAATGAATTGCTGGAAAAAAATTTTACATCTGTAAAAATAAGAGCTTTTGGCAAAGGCTTGAACTGGAACTTCAGTGAGGCTGAAATAACTGCCTCCCTGCTTCAGTTTTCTAAGAGGCCCTTGTGTTAACAGTTTGGCTATGAAAGAGAGAGAGGACAGAGGGCAGGTGGCTATGGACTGGGTGAATGAAAAGGTTTTGTTTGATTGGCAAACTCATTTTCCTCAAGGCAAAATAGCCAGTAGAGAAGGAGAGGTGAGAGAATTGGGGGTGGGTAATTGGTGGAACGAGGTGCCTGAGGATTTGGGGGGCATGAGAGTCAGAGCATAAAGTTTGCTTATTCCACAGAGTTACTGAGAGCCTTCTGTGAGCTAGGTGGTGGGAATACAGTGATGAGCAAAATCAGATGAGATCCCTAACCACATGGACGCTAGGCAAATTCAGAGAATAAACTTCAATGTCTCCCTCTTGCATGGTGCTTGGACACTGCCACCATTTGCCTTGAGCTGTCTGTCTATTTCCATTGCTGAGCAACCCCTCTTCTGGGCGACACATTATTTCATTAGCTACTGAGCAAGAGGAAAGCAGCCCATGACAGAGCAACAGGCCCGGACTATGAGCTAGGTCCTGGTGTTGCTAGGAGTTGGCCTGACATAGCGACACTGCGGTGATCTTTTGAACATAAACAATTTCACAGAACACTGACACCAGACAAGGCCACTGAATGACTGAAAAATCAAAACGAAAGCAAGACTATTCTGTAATCACGTCTGAACACAAACATGAGCATTGTCCAAACCACAAAAATGACTAACGAGCCCCCTGTCCTAGCTAATAGGCACTAGCATATTTACCAATTACAGCTTGAGCTTTCCTTCCTCCCACACATTTCAGCATTCCTTGCTTCCTGACAGCATGCAGTCCTGAGCAAAGGCCCAAAACCAACCAACAAAAACCCCAATTTCATAATAAATCCTAACACCCTCTTCCTGAGACACCCCACACTTCCCCAGGGTGTGTATTTTTCCTTGCTGCAAAGAGCAATAAACCCAACTTGTTCAACTACATGTGTGTTCCTGGTGGTCTTTGGCTGAGGTGACATAGACAAAAATACAGGTTCAGCTAGAGTTCATTGCTTGGACTATAACTCTAAACTCAACAACAGTGTGCACATCTCAGACCTCTTGTGATATTTTTTTTTTGTTATTATTTTTAACTCTTGTTTTCTTTTTCTTTCTTTCTTTCTTTCTTTCTTTCTTTCTTTCTTTCTTTCTTTCTTTCTTTCTTTCTTTCTCTCTCTCTCTCTTTCTTTCTTTCTCTCTTTCTCTCTCTTTCTTTCTTTCTTTTCTCTTTTTTTTTTTTTTTTTGTGCCCAGGCCTAGAGATGGAGTCCAAACCAGGAGATTTTTTTTTCTCATAGTTGTTTGTTGTTGTTATTTTTATCTATACTTCTTGGAGAGTTCTCCTTAACCCCTTGTGATTTTATCTGTATGTGGTACCACCTGCTCAAGGCTAGGAGGTAAGTTCATGATGAATTGAGTTCCTATATTTTGTTGAAGCACTTAGTATTGACTTTTTTCTGTCTCCCTAGGAAGATCTCTAGGAACTTTTTTGATTATCTAATCATATTTATATTCTTTCATGAAATCATATTTAGTCTTCTATACTCTACGTCTACTGCTTTTTAACTTGCTTAATATTTAATGTTGTCTATAGGGTAAGGGATGGACATAGGTCTGATAAATCTGTTTGCAAGTGACCTCTAAGGGATGAGGAGTCCAGAAGGTCTCCAGACGAGTGACTGTAGAACAAATTTTTTCTTTGGGTCACCATTTCTAAATCTGATAAAGACTTACTCCTCATTCTTGCCCTAGTGCTCCTGAGAACTGGTCCATTTAGTGTTGTCTTTCTGGATCCAAAACTGGCCTTTGGGCAAACTCTGGGGGTTAGAAGTTACACATCTTTCTCCTAGTCTTCACAATCTAAAACTGCACCTCTTTCAGGCAAAACACGTGCTTCTTTCATGTTGTCTCATTATAAAGCTAATCTGTACACTTGCACTCTAATAGGCTCAATTTCATAAGGGATATTTTGGAATTATAGTGACCACTTGAGCTTTTTTTTTTTTTTTTGAGACAGAGTCTCACTTTGTTGCCCAGGCTAGAGTGAGTGCCGTGGCGTCAGCCTAGCTCACAGCAACCTCAAACTCCTGAGCTCGAGCAATCCTGCTGCCTCAGCCTCCCGAGTAGCTGGGACTACAGGCATGCGCCACCATGCCCGGCTAATTTTTTTTTTATATATATATTAGTTGTCCAATTAATTTCTTTCTATTTTTATAGTAGAGATGGGGTCTCGCTCAGGCTGGTTTTGAACTCCTGACCTTGAGCAATCCTCCCGCCTCGGCCTCCCAGAGTGCTAGGATTACAGGCGTGAGCCACCGCGCCCGGCCCCACCACTTGAGCTTTTGACATCAAAAAGATGATTCATTTGAGAAGTACTTTAAACCAGAAATCAAATAAACCCTCATGAGTTGATTGCTTATCTTGTTTGTTGGAAAGAAAGATATTTTTGTTGAATGTAGGGCTCATCCCTCCTTCAATTCCATGCTTAGGGGGTAAGCCGGGCTGGCTTTTTAATTGCATGGCTGGATAAAATAATCAAGGATCCAATTACTGTCCAAACAAGCTGCCATTCTCTCATGTATGTATATGATAAAATCTGATTTCCAACATGTAAACTTTCTTTCCGTTCCTTGTAGAGAAAACAAAAACAAAGCTTTACATCTTTGAGATATCCTTGTCTAGTTGCACTGCTGAGCAACCCCTCTCCTGTATGTCACATTATTTCTTTAGCTACTGAGCAAGGGAAAAGTAGCCCATGGCAGAGTATGGCTCTCTGTCTGTCTCTCTCTCTCTTCTTCTAGGGAAAACAAAATAAAGCTTTGCAGTGATAATTCATAACTGTGCAAAGCCATCTTCATTTTTTCTTCTCACCACCTTCTTTTCTTCTTCTTTTTTTTTTTGTTGTTGTTCCTCTTACTCTCCATTCCTCTCTCTTGGGAAACTAAACATTTATTGATTTAAAAAAATTCATTTGTCAGGGTCAAATTCCTAATGCTTTAAACATTCTATTATGCCTACATTGGTTTTATGAATAAATAAGCTATCACTGTTTCTAAAACTTCTTTAAAATTAAAACTTCTATCTATGTAAAAAGTTATATTCAACTAAATAGAATAATAATAAAGAACATCTTTTTAAATAGTTCTTTACCAATATTCTTCTTGGTTTTTTTTTAAAGTTTTCTCTGTCACTCTATATACCTTCAATTTTTGTATGTGCAATGTAAAAATGTAAAGGGTACCATTCCATCAGCAATCCCACTATTGAGTATTTACTCATAGGAAAAGAAGTTGTTTTACCTACACTAGAATGTTATTGCAGCACAATTCAGAATTGCAAATGTATGGAATCAACCCAAGTGCACATCAATTCATGAGTGAATTAAGAAAATGTGGTGCATACACACACACACACACACACACACACATCCACACACACACACACCATGGAATATTGCTAAGCCATAAAAAGAAATGAAATTCTGTCTTTTGCAGCAACTTGGATGGAACTAGAGACCATTATCTTAAGTGAAATATCTCAGGAATGGAAAAGCAAACACAACATGAACTCTGTAATAATTGGGAGCTAACTGATGGGCACACACAAGCACAAAGAAATGTAAAGTTCATTGGAAATCAAGAAGTGGGGTGGAGGAGGAGAGGGGTAAAAAACTATCTATCGGGTACAATGAACACTATTTGGGTAATGAGCACACTAAAAGCCCCAACTTAAGCATTATAAAAACTATCCATGTAACAAAAACATTTGTACCCCCTTAATATCTTGAAATTTAAAAATGTAGAGGGTAAAAATGAATGTCTTTTCCAATTCCATTAGTAATGTGAGCCACCTCGTCAGCATTTGTACGTGTGGAAAAATGTGATAATTTTTAAAGACTATTTTCTAATGATATGGCGAAATATAAACAAACTAGGGGGTCTCAAGAAGCATCATGATCCAAATAATGGAAAAATCTCTGTGCATTGACACTTTTTGCCCTGGTGTCCTTCCAGGCACATCTTCTCATCTCCTTACTGACTCTGCCAATCGATTAAATCTCATAGATCCCCAAATCCTGTTGGCTGTGGCTATTTTCTATAGATTTGTCCATAAACCTGTACATTCTCCCTGGATGACTTGATCCACTCTGGCTATTTTAAGTCCTGACTCCAAATTCTTATCTCCAGGCTAGACTTTTTTCCTAGATTCAGATTCAAATCCAACTGCAGGATTGTCTCTTGACCCCCATGCCTTTGTGGAGGCTGTTTCTCAGGCTAACTTCCTCTCTCCTATTTCAGGTGTTACCCTTCCCACCAGCCAGCATTTTGACCAGGCTGAGTGACACAGGTATCCCATCCCCTGTTCCTGTAACACCTTGAGCATCTCCCTGTCTTTACATGTTACATTACTATCTTCCTTTTAATGAGCGTTCCACAATAGAGAGCAAGTTTCTTGACAGCTGGTTATCAATCATAGGTGTAACATATGTTGCTCAGTAAATCATAGAACAAACAGGTTCCATTTCTAATCTTCGTGGGTGCACTTAACAAGCCATGAATTCTAAACTAGGTTGTCTTCAGGGACAAAAAGAAAAAAAATGCAAACTCGGGTTCATAAACTTTAATCATTTATTAGTTTCTTTTTTGTTATACATTGAATTGTAGATGTCCTGGAATTAGTAAAACAGCAGCACAAAAGTCACAAAAGTCACAGGATTTCCAGAATGCTGTATGTTTACCTATTTACTATATATTTACCTAGGTCCTATAACTACTGCTACTCACTCTAAATCCATTTTCACATAGAAATAAGAAAAGCCTCTATTCATTGAGCACATTTCTATAAGGAAAACTTAGTGCCCTCATTCACATTATCTCATTGAATCCTCCCCAAAACCCTCTGAGATAAACTATTAGTATGACCATTTTAGAGATAAAACTGAGGTTTAAAAAGATTGCGTAACCTTTCCAAAATCAGATAACTAGTAAGGAGCAGAGTGGATGGGAATCTAAGTCTCATTTCAGAGAGCTTCAGTTCTTAAACACTGTGATATTTGACCTTTCAACCATTGGAAGGGGCTTTGTGAAGAGTTTGCACATAGTAAGCCAGTCATCACCCATTAGTGGGGCCCCACTAAACCATTTGATTCCAGGCAGACAAAACTAAACAGACCAGTCCTCAGGGACACAAACAAGACTGGCCTTGCAAGAAAAACAAAGATCAAACAAATCCACAGCCTGCCACACTGAATGGCTTCTCTCTGCAGGAAATAGTATATGCGTGTGTAAAGAAAACTATGGAGTACAAATCTACTAAAAACCAGAATTCACCTCCCACCAGTTCTTGTCCTAAGTCTTCTTCCTTATAGTCTAGTTCTTGAAGAAATACTGGCATTTTAAATTAACAATCACAGGTCAGCAAGAACTAGTATTTGTTCATCAAGGATCACAGCCTGAGCTGATTTTCTAGGTGGTATGCATTTGTAGCTGCCAATAAATTATTCAGGTTAAAAAAAAAAAACTCTCAAAAACAAAAATGGTGAGGGGCTGACTGAACTTTAAGGCAGGAGAAGTATTTTAGAGGATCCTACCAATCCCTGGGGCAGTGGTGTGGGGGGATGGGCAGTTACTATATTTTGTAGCTATGTTGCTCTTAGGTAACAGGGTTAGGCAGACTCCTGTGAATCTTCAGGGGGAAAGACAAAAGTGATTTTTTTCTTACAAATGATTTGATGGCCCTTGTCCTCATTTCTTATCACTTTGGTAGTGATCTCTTGGATGCCCCATATCTTTTAAGAAATTAGACTCAAATGTCAAAATCGACACAATATATACACATATATTTTGTTCCACTGCCCCCAAGTGGTAACATTGAGAACTAATTCTAATACTTGGGCATTTTTTTAAAAATCCTATCAGCGAATGTTACCTATAATATGATCTATAAGGGAAAACCACATCCCTGTAGGAAATGGTACTTTTTTCAATTTATTGGGTGCCTAACATGTGGCACATAGTAAGTGAACAATCTCAATCCTCAAAACAGGCCTGATGCCTGTTTTATATGTGAGGAAACTGTAGGGAGAAGAGTTACTAGCTGAGCATTCTGGAACTTGCCCACAGTATCTTTGTAGTCTACTCTCCTCAGAATTAGGAGACAATAATCTGCCTCCCAGAAGAAACGTGTGTGGTCTGATCTTTTTACACTTCAAAGGTGAATGCATAGGAGAAAAAATTCCAATATTCATTCCACAAACAGCAGAGAGACAACACAAGTACTAACAGAAGCTGATCCCCGATATTAACATATGTACCTGTCCTTTGTCCTGCCATTAGGAACCAATAAAAAAAAAGGTGTGAGCATTTCAAGAACCTGGAAATCTGGTTGGCCTCATTCACAGCTACACTCCCATCACTTAGTATAGAGCACAGCATTGAAGTGTTCAATAAAAAGGAGGATGAAATAAAGTCCATATGGGAAGATGGGGTGGCCACTACTAAGGATGAAGACTTGCTGTTTTTTTTTTTTTTCTTTCAGGAAGACTTCAACTCTAACAGGAAAGATGAATCCAAAGATGTGAAACTAAACTGGGATCTTTTTTGTGGGGCCTGTGTGGGCCAGGATGAAGCTTACCTAGAAGGATGAAATGGAACTAGTGTTGAACTTTTAAATGCGGCCTCCTGATCTGAAATGTGTTTCTCCCTGCACTTAAATAATTTGGCCCTATCTTTCCTAACATATTTATTAAAGCTATCCTGTGCCATTAAGCAATGCAACTCTCATTGGCATCACTGGAATGAGGGTATCACTTCAGACTAGCGGGAGAACATAAGAGATTTCACACAGGTTATTTGTTGAGTAAAAATAACTCCTAAAAGCAAGAGGTGTTTTTTATTTTTTTTTTATAAAGCAAAGTCAAACTGATTCCCGAAGGAACATAATATGGAGACAACACCATTATGAAGCTGGGCACTTTCATTTTAAAAGCTCATGAGCATGTGTAACTCATGACCAAAGGCACTATACTGTTACGCAACAGTGTCAGGGGAACGAATTTCCAACCTTATGACTCATGCTTCCGCATTACACATATTATTGCATGTTTTCTCATTTTAAAAAATTGTGAACATAAAGATATCTGACATTCACATCATGAAAGAAAGCATAACAGCTATTAGGCTGAGCCTGTCTAAGTCGACACCGTTGTCATCAGGGACAGAAAGTTAACGCCACCTTTTGAAAAGTAGGGCCGGAGCGACAACTTCCTGCCCGGAGACCAGCTCGACTCGATAGTCCTCTTCCCAGAACTTTTTCGTGACCGCCCACACACAGGGCAGGAGAGCCAAGGCCCCGAGGAAGGGAAGTAAAAATAGTTCCCGAGCAGGCCACGGCGCACCTGCTCTGCGTCCCCTGCGCCTCAACTTGAGCAAAAGGCAGCCCGCGCCCCGTCTCCCCCACCCTCCCGTAAAGCCTCCAGGGCGATCTGCAAACCAAGAGCGCTCCCAGAGGCTCGAGCCGACCCTCCAGCACCTGCTGCAGAGCTCCCCTGGTCGCCTCCACCCCCCGACCCCGGGGTCGGCCGGCAGGTCCCCGCAACTACACAGCTTCCTCGACCATACGCTTTTCACCGACTTTATTAGCCGTGGAGCCCGCCCGGCCCCGGGCCGCCCACCTCCCCGCTAGATCGCGCCGGCCCCCCAACACATCCATCCGGCACGTCCCCCAATCGCCGCGGGACGGCTAGGAAAAGAGCCTCTTGCTGGGGATGCGGGCCCCCCCGGGGGCGGCGGCACGGTCACTTGCTCTTCGCCTTCTGACTCTCCGTCTTCTTGGGCAGCAGCACGGCCTGGATGTTGGGCAGGACGCCGCCCTGAGCGATGGTCACTTTCCCCAGCAGCTTGTTCAGCTCCTCGTCGTTGCGGATGGCCAGCTGCAGGTGGCGGGGGATTATCCTGGTCTTCTTGTTGTCCCGCGCCGCGTTGCCGGCCAACTCCAGGATCTCCGCCGTCAGGTACTCCAGCACGGCCGCCAGGTACACCGGCGCGCCCGCGCCCACTCGCTCGCCGTAGTTCCCCTTGCGCAGCAGCCTGTGCACGCGGCCCACCGGGAACTGCAGGCCCGCGCGGGAGGAGCGGGACTTGGCCTTGGCGCGCACTTTGCCGCCCTGCTTTCCGCGACCTGACATGTCCCCTCGCCTGAAGCACCGGAGAGGGAGAGAAGCAGCGACCCGGGACTGGCACCGGCTCGCCGCGCGCCACACCGGAACCGTCGCTGCAAACTCTCGGCTGCCACTAGGAAGCGCCTTCCCAGCGGGGGCCGCACCGCCCCCGGCTCCGGTGACCAATGACTGGCAGGCTCCGCTCCCAGCCGGCGCTCTGGCAGAGGGACCGCCCCCTCCCTCACTCGCCAATCAAAAGGGCAAACTCTTATTCCTCATTTACATAATCTCCCCTGTAAATACCCCGGGACAGCCCGCTCCACGTTTGGGGACCCCAAGGGATTGAGCGGGTAAGGAATTTAGGGGGCGCTGGGGCTTCCACGCTCACACTCGCTCCCAGGGAATGAAACTCTTAAGGAAACGTGGTCGGAAACAGGAAAAAATCTGGAATTAGAACTGCAAGGGGTGTCCCTAGCAAGTGAAGTCACACCGGGTGCCAGACATTGCCATGCTTTATAGGCAGAGTTTCCCCGTACATAAAACAGCGTCCTGGTGAGATGGTTATCTGACTCCAGAGCCGGCTGCTGCTTAAGCGCAATCACAG
>VSMD01118774.1:0-11671 GCA_008750895.1 Mirza zaza
CAATCCAAGAATGGATTAATAAAATGTGGTATATGTATACCATGGAGTACTATTCAGCTCTAAGAAACAACGGTGATATAGCACATCTTATATTTTCCTGGTTAGAGCTGGAACCCATACTACTAAGTGAAGTATCCCAAGAATGGAAAAACAAGCACCACATATATTCACCAGCAAACTGGTATTAACTGAGCAGCACCTAAGTGGACACATAGGTACTACAGTAATAGGGTATTGGGCAGGGGGGAGGGGGAGGAGGGTGGGTATATACATACATAATGAGTGAGATGTGCACCATCTGGGGGATGGCCATGCTGGAAACTCAGACTTGTGGGGGGAGGGGGGGAAAGGGCATTTATTGAAACCTTAAAATCTGTACCCCCATAATATGCTGAAATAAAAAAAAAAACAAAGCAAGACTCTGTCTCCAAAAAAATAAAAATAAAGTAAATAAATAAATAGTGACATAGATTTAAATGGGACAGACTTACCGTGAAGATAATAAAGTTTAAGCTTCAGAGCCTCTAATTCCAGGTGGGCCTTACAAGGCTCTAGGAGGATCTCTAGCAATTTTGTATCATACTTTTGTGGTGGCTTTATTTTATTTTTAAAGGTCTAGCACCTTTTTATTGTGGCAAAATATATATAACATAAAATGTACCATTTTAACAATTTTAAATGCACAGTTTAGTGGTGTTAAGTACATTTATATTGTTGTGCAACCATCACCACCATCCATTTCCAGAACTTTTTCATCTTCCAAACTGAAACTCCATACCTATTAAACAGTAACTCCCCATTCCTCCCTCCACTCAGTCTTCTTATTTTTAAGGGTTTCCAAAATTCTATAAGTTTCAAGTTCCTCAAAACCTGGGACCAGCCCCACCTTACAACCAGATATCCTGGTAACTCCTGTGCAAGCTTTGAAATGACCCCTTGCACTGAGGATAAAGTGGCTTTATCCTCAAACCAAAAGACAGTCAATATAGTTGAGGAGATTGTCAACAAATTTCTCATTACCAAATGTGCATAGAGCAGCAATTGTGGCAGCATCAATATCACTGAATGCACAAGGATTTCTCCCAGAGATTGTACCTAACACTTGAGTTTACATCTCTTTTGCCAGAACATAGTCACATGGCCTTACCTAGCTGCAAGGTGGCAGGCCAGGAAATACAATCTTTCTTCCAGAAGAGCTTGTGCCCAACTGAAAATCAGGTATTTTATTGCTAAAGGAGTGGAGAAAATAGATATTGGGATAGACAACTAAGCATCTGTCTTAGCGTTTTTTAAAAAATTCAATGTGCTGACTTCTGAGGTTTGGTGGGGGCAGGGAGGAAGGGGTAGACATCTTAAAGCACCATTTATACAACTGCTTAGCATCTTGTTTAAAGCCTAAAACTCTCCTGCTTACAGTTAGCTTTCCAGACTGGGTACTCAAGTCTTCTTCCACTGAGGGTTAATGAATACCACAGAAATGGGCTTAACACACCTGTATGGAAAAGAGAAAAAGTCCTCTTCCCAATTGACTTTGGGATAGCGCAATGGCCAAATATATCCAAACCGCATTATCTAAACCAATAAGCTTTATTGTTGTGGTTAAACCTTGACTATGAAAAGCAAAGAATCTGTTTATTAACTACCATCACTTTTATACTGTGTGTCCCTTTCCAGGCTGTTTCTAGGGAAATGCAAACCACAGGCAGTGGTCTCTGACCCTATTCTTAGAGAATGGGACCCTGGAGTACATTCTCCCCATGTAGTAAACAAAGGAAAATGTGGAAAGTGAGCTCAGAAGTTGCTTCACAGACTGGAGAGCTGTAACAGGTGCTCGAGCAGCGGCATGATCTAAATGACCAGGTGCGAGGGCCCACGGAACCAGATGAGAAAAGTCCTGGTGCGTCAGCCCTCTCCCTGACTTTACAATGAGATGCAAAAATCGACTCCCAGCTTGACCTTTGTGCATAACGGTTGTCAAACTGTTCTTCTAAATCTGTCACATTTGTCTTTGATGGTTAATAGTTTATGTTAGTAAAGTCTGGAATTTTGTCCAAATCAGAACACAATTTCTCCCGGAAATGGGCTTGGGTAGTGGTCAGCCTGCTTGGTTCTTTGCTCTTGATCCAGCTACCTGAAGATTTGGGCTCTTTCTTCTGGCTCAAGGGTGAGGGATGCTGTCACTCTGAGAGGGCATGGCTTGCTGATCCCAGCAGAGCTGCTCATCAGTGTTCTACTCCTCCCAGCTGGCGCCCTCACAAGGCCAGCCTCTGGGCAAGAAACTAATTACTTCTCCTGCTCCTTCTGTTTGACCTCCTACAGGAAATAAACACTGCAAAAGGAACCAGACCGCTGTAGCAGAGCACGGAGCAGGCAACAACTGTTTCCATAAGCAGAGAAGGCTACCGCAGATCCACCAGGGTGTGGGGGGGCTGGCTTTATGCAGAGCTCAGGAAGGCTGGGTTTCCCATGGACAGGCAGTCCTGGAAGTCATTTGGGGTAGGTTGCATTCAGAGTAAGGGAGGGTTGAAAGGCAGGGAGGGCATTTTCCTTTTAGTGGCAGAGGAGCTTCCTGACAGCCGTCCTTCCTTGCTGTCTGCCTGGCTCACTGCTTTCTCAGCAAGTTCTGGGAGAGCTATGTCCTGGGGTCCCGACAAGGCCTGGGGAATGTCAGGGCATGAATAAGGCATAAAAGCACTGTGGAGGAAAAGGGAGGCTCCTCTGCATTTCCCTTTCCTGAAGGCCTGCGCTGGTTTTCATGATGTCATCCATTCATCATTGTGAGCTGACTGGTGGTCCCAGGGCTTGGCCAGCTGCCCAAGGCCAAGAGGGAAGAGAGAGATCCCAGGACAAATGTGCAGCAGGCCCCTGAGCATGTGTAGAAATGTCATCAATTCCACATAGAAACACTTGGTGGAAATCGAAGAAGACAGTAAAAGTCACAAGATCCTATCCAACTTTCCCTTCCCTGAATGCCTGGGAAGAATTCAGGGGCCTCTTGCCGGTGGATAGGGAACAGAACCCTGGAGTGAGCTTGGGTGTGGAGGAGGGACTGCTCTGCCAGCTGCTTCATTCTCCAGAATTCAACCTGTTTCCTGACTCCGTGGTGTTTGAAAGCAACTTTGTCCAGGTACACTTGGGTGGCTCAGAATAGCATATCTTGATTCTTCTAAATCTGTTCTCAAATGTGACCAAGAGAGTTCATCCCTGAAACTAGAGTGGAGTGAGAATTGAGGCCAGGAGAAGTTATCGGGCCTGGAATGCAAGGCTGCCTCATTTACCTGGGCTTTGCAGAGCCGCAGACAAGGCTACTCCTGCACACAGTGGTCACCTGGGGAGAGAGGTCAGGCATTCTCTGCTCTAAGCAGAGGTTTTGGTATTCAAATCCCCAGTTTTCTTCATCCCCCAGGTTGTCACCCAAAGCAGATGAACAAAAAGGCAGTGAAATGAGATGCCCTTTAAGGATTAGGAACAGAAATGCTGATTAGTGAAAAAACAGGTCCTCAGGACCCAGAAAGACCTGGGCTCAGATTCCGGTCCTCTTCTTTTCCCTTGGGGAGGCATCATTGTGGGTAATCAGAGTACCTTGAATCATTTCCTCTATTGTAAAAGGGTTGGATTTACCTGAGAATCAAATGCAAATACAGCAAGCAAAGTACCTAGTCTAACAGGCACCCAGTGTATTTTTGTTTCCTTGCCTGGGCTCTCCTCAGGACAGATGGAACCCAGGCAAACAGAACTTTGGAGTTGGAAGGGACCTTCTTGTTCAAAGAAGGTGCAGGAAATAATAGGACCCCTTGAGGAGGGCTAAGAAGATAAATTTTCCAAAGGAAGGCCAGAAAACAGTCCAGGGAGGATTTATAGGAATATACCAGAGAACTCCTGGGTTATAGTTCTTGTGGCCAATTGTTAATAGTAGGTCATTTAAATGCTATTACAGTTGTTTGACCAATACAGGTTAAAACAGGTGGCTCTCAACAAGCAGCTCTTTTTGTCTCTCACTGCCAAGGGACATTTGGCAATGTCTGGAGATATTTTTGGTTGTCACAATTTGGATTGGGGGGTGGGGGGTGCTACTAGCACCCCTTGGCATCTAGTGTGTAGATGCCAAGGATGCTCCTAAACATTCTACAATGAATAGGACAGCATCCCCGACACCACCACCCAACAAAAAATATCCAGCCCAAAAAGTTAACAGTGCCGAGGTTGAGAATCCCTGGCTAAAACATACTGCTGCTTTTGCTAAATGCTCAGGCTGTGCCTGGGGGCTGCATTGCAGGTCAAAAGGGGCAGGAATTGGATAGACATCTACAAGGCCTCCAACACCATGGCCCTTGGGGTGACCTCCTCTGTGCCCTGCCTGCCCCTTCCCAACATCCTCCTCATGGCCAGCGTCAAATGGCACCAGGGGCAGAGCCAGACATGGAACAGACCATCTACAGCCCCAAACATCATCCTGAAAAGGTAAGCAACAAAGATGGGAATGGAGCACATGAGTGAAGGGCAGACCCAAAGTACAGGCTGCTTGGTGACTAAAATCAGGATGGAGAGAAAGCAGAGAAGTCAGCAGTGACATTAATTATTGTAGTCAACTGTAATCCAAGACAGGTGGTGTGCTGGAAGGACAGAGGTCAAGTGGCTGAGGGAGGTGTCACATGGACAGGACTGAGGGGTCAGTCTACATGCCCACTGTCCTTCTCGCTGCACTCACCCTGCTGAACTCAGGAAAGCTCTTGGCATTTGGCTGAGTGGCAAGAAGGCATGGAGTTCTGGCAGATGGAGCATGGGTTGAGAGAGGCAGATTGATTGTAGTCCTTCATATGCAACTGATTAAACTCAATTTTTGAGTCATGAGTCACTCGCTGCACCTCAGTTTTTCTATTGGTAAAGTGAATGGGACTCTCAGAACTGTGATGTATAATGACATGTTGCTTATCTGGGTCGAAACAGCCACTTTTGATATGTGAGCCTCTTTTTGTTTGTTTGTTTGTTGTTGTTTGAGACAGAGTTTCACTCTGTTGCCCAGGCTAGAGTGCAGTGGCATCAGCTCAGTTCACAGCAGCTTCAAACTCCTGGGCTCAAGCAGTCCTTCTACCTCAGCCTCCTGAGTAGTTGGGACTACAGGCCTGTACCACCATGCCCGGTGGGATTTTTCTATATATTTTTAGTTGTCCAATTAATTTCTTTCTATTTTTAGTAGAGACAGGGTCTCACTCTTGCTCAGGCTGGTTTCAAACTCCTGACCTTGAGCTATCTGCCCGCCTCAGCCTCCCAGAGTGCTAGGATTACAGGCATGAGCCACCACGCCCGGCCTGAGCCTCTTTGAATAATCTGTAGTATGTCTCAAGAATCTCTAGATATTCCCAGAAGTCCAGGAAAACCCTTCATTTCTCCATGCTACCTTAGTAACGAACCTCTTTGTTATGTTCTTAGTGTACCTCTAGCAAGGACAGCCCAGTCCCAGCTAGTATTAGATCCAAAGCCAACTCCTTAGACCTTAGCTCCTTTGGGAAGAGTAATTGAGGCATTAAAGTCAATGAATGGACAAGCTGGACAGTGGGCCCAGCTCCCTTGGTGCTATCAAGAAGGAAACTACAAAACCCTATGACTCCAGCCACCTTACTCCTACGCTGCCTCTCTTAAGTAGGGTCCAGGAATTAGCAGCATGAGAATCATGCCAGGACCATACCCCAGACCTACTAAATCTGAATCTATGAGGGTGTATTCAGGTGTCTACATGTTAAGCAACCTTCCCAGGTATCTGATCTCCTCAATGTTTCAGCACCACTGTGCTAAGCGCCCTTTCTTCTATGTCCAAAGCCTCAGTCCTAAAGGAGATATTCCTTGTTTTAATGAAGATAGGGTCGGATCAGAAGCAATGGGGTTGTCAATGTGTGTCTTCCCTGGTGGCTTCAGGATTCTCCCATTGAAGTTTGTGGAGCTCCAGGTCTGTGACCGTCTTCAGCGCATCCTGCGGTTGAGGACAGTCACTGAGAAGATCTATTACCTAAAGCTCCACCCCAACCATCCTGCGACTGTCTTCCACTTCTGGATCCGACTGGTTCAAATTCTGCAGAAGGGTCTCTCCATCACCACCAAAGACCCTAGGATTCTTGTCTCTCACTGCCTAGTACCCAAGAACTGCTGCAGCCCCTCAGGAGACTCCAAGGTAAGGGAGCACCATTGCCAGCCTTCAGTCGAGGCCAGAGCCAAGGGGTGACCTTACACCGGCTGGTATGTGAGCACCCTATGAAGGTGATCTCAGCCTTATGCCTTTTCTAAAGAGCTTTATTGAGGTATCATTTACAACCATAAAATTCATCCATTGTATGTGTACAGTTCAACACTTTCCGTAAACGTATAGAGTTGTGCAACCATCACTACTATCCAGTTTTAGCACATTTCCATTTCCCTAAAAAATTCCCTCTTACTCATTTGCACTCATTCCCTGTTCCTACTCCCAGCTCTAGGCAACCATTCATCTATTTTCACCTCTATAAATTCATCTTTTTTAGATATTTCATATAAATGGAATCCTATCATACAACAAATATTCTTTTGTGTCTGGCTTAGCATAATGTTTTTCAAGTTCATCCACATTGTAGCATGGGGCCCACCCCAGGGAAGAGGCACAGCTATCAGTAGTTTGTTCTTTTCAGTTGCTGAGTAGTATCCCTTTATGTAGATTTACCACATTTTTGTATCCATTCACTGGTTGATGGACATTTTCCAGTTTAGGGCTATTATGAATAATGCTGCCACGAACGTTTGTGTACAGGTTTTTGTAGACATATGTTTTCATTTGTCTTGGGTAGATTCCAAGGAATGAAATTTCCAGGTTATGTGGTAAGTTTATGTTTAACTTTTATAGAAACTGGCCAACTGTTTTCCAAAGTGGCTGTACCATTTTACATTCTTACCAGCAATACATGAGGTTTCAGTTTCTCCACATCCTCACCAATACTGGTATTGTCTATCTTATTTATTGTAACCATTCTAGCAGGTGTGGTTTTAATTTAGATATCTACGTGGTTGGTATAAGAAAAAAAAATCTGGGTATCTGTAATGACTAATGATGAAGAACTTTTCATGGGCTTATTCGTTGTTTGTATATCTTCTTTGGTCATATGTCTATTCAAATCTTCTGTCCATTTTTAAATTGGGTTTTGTCTTATTGCTTTGTAAAAATTCTTTGTGTATTTTGGATACAGGTCCTTTATCAGGTTTATGGTTTGCAAATATGTTCTCCTTGTCTGTGAATTTTCATTTTCTTAATGACATCTTTTGAAGAAAAAAAAATTAATTTTGATGAAGTATAATTTATCAACTTTTTCTTTTATAGATCAGGTTTTTGGTGCATATCTAAGAATTCTTTGTTCAACTTAAAGTCACAAAGGTTTTATCCCATATTTTCTTCTAGGAGTTTTGTAGATGTAGTTCTTACATTTATGTCTACGATCCATTTTGAGTTAATATGTATACATGGAATGAGGGAAGGGTCTAAGTAGTAGACTACCCTTTCCCTGTTAACTTGTGTTGGCACCTTTGTCAAAAATCAATTGATCATAAATGTAAGAATTTATCTCTTAATTCTCAGTTCTGTTCTGTTGATGTATTTGCCTATTCTTGTGCCAATACCACAATGTCTTGATTAATGTAGCTTTATATTAAGTTTTGAAAATGAGTAGTATGTCTTCCAATTTTGTTCTTTTTCAAATTGTTTTGGCTATTCTAGATATTTTGCATTTCCATATAAATTTTAGGATCAGTTTGTCAATTTCTGCAAAATAAAAAAAGCCTGCTAGAATTTTGATGAGCACATGTTGAATTTACATATCGATTTGGGGGAGAAGTGCCATTTTGACAATGTTAGGTCTTCCAATATATGGAGATGGAATTTCTTTCAATCTTCTTTAATTTCTCTTAAATTAAAAGTAATGTTTTTAATTTTTAGTATTTAACATTTAACAAAAATGTTTGATAGTTTTTAGTAAACAAGTTCTGTACTTCTTTTGTTAAATGTATTCCTAAATATTTTATTATTGTTGATGCTATGTAAATGGAATTATGTTTTCTAAATTTTACTTTTGGATTATTCATTGATAGTATATAGAAATACAATTGGTTTTTGTATATTAATATGGTTCATTAGTTATAGTAGTTTTTGTGGATTCCTTGGGATTTTCTACATAGATACATACATACATACATTCATGCCTCTGCAAATAAAGACAGTTTTGCTTCTTTACTTCCAATCTGGATCAATTTGTTTGTTTGTTGCTTTATTTCATTAGCTAGAACCTCCAGTATAATGTTTGATAGAAGAGGCAAAACAGACATCCTTGCCATTTCCCAATCATAGGGAAAAAACAAATAATCCTTTGCTATTAAATATGATGCTAATTACGGAATATTTTTAGATACCCTTTATGAAGTTAAGGAAGTTCCCTTTATTCCTAGCTTATTGAGGTTATTCTTTTTCTTTATTTTTTTTTTTATCACAAATGAGTATTGGATTTTGTTAAATCCTTTTTCTGTATATATTAAGATGACCATGTGGTTTGTCCTTTATTCTGTGAATATAGTATATTACATTAATGGCTTTTATGATATTAAACCACCCTTGTGTTCCTGCAATAAATTCTACTTGGTCATGGTGTCTATAATGTTTTTTATATTTACTGGATTCATTTGCTAGCATTTTGTTAAGGAATTTTTGCATCTATGTTAATGAGAGATATTCGTCTATAATTTTCTTGTGACATCTTTGTGATAACCCTGCCTTTGATATCAAGTTAGTATTAGCCTAATTGAACCAGTTGGGAAATGTTCCCTTCTCCTCTATTTTCTGAAAGAGTTTGTGAAGAATTTTGATTACTTGTTCCTTAAATATTTGATAGAATTGACTGATGAAGCCACCTGCACCGTTTTGTCCAAGGTCTTTGAGCATGATGAGCATAGCCTGACTTGAACTACAATATAAACTCCATGAAGGCAGGGATTTTTATCTGTCCTCTTCACTGCTATATCCCTATTACTAGGCACATAGTTAGCATCAATAAATACTGAATGAATGAATGAATAAGTATGGACAGCATGCACAACTGAAACACCTTTGGAATATTACAGTCAACAGGAAAGAAATTAATTTTACCCAGGTGTAAAAAGCAGCTCAACATAGAATTTTTCTTAGACAAATTAACTTTTAAAACATTCATTAAATTCCCATAATAAATATATGATTCCCCTACATTTAAGTATAAAAGGATATAGCATAAACTTTATTAAGTTTATATTAATAGGCTATTAATAAATTATATTAAGGTATATTAACAGGGATAGGTTATCTATTAAATTATGTCAAAATTATACAATGGTGATATATTGTTAAGGCACTGAAGGATATTTATACCAATACAAGCAGTGTAAACAAACAGTTACACCCTCAGAAATGCCTCTAGGAGCAGCTGGTATGGCTGCACAATGGAAGAGTTTGAGTTCTAACAATTTAGAATCTGGACTATGATATTAGGACTATGCAGAGACCCTTAGGCCTTAACCACCTGGTTTTGTTTTGTTTTGTTTTTTCTCCTTATAGTTAGTACAGAAGAAACCCCAAGCCTCCCAGCCCAGTGAGAGCCTCATTCGGCTAATGGCCAAGGGGGAGAGCGAGGCTCTCTCTCAGATTTTTGCGGACTTGCACCAGCAGAACCAGTTCAGGTACATGACTTAAATCAGGCCAGCCTCTGACATTCCTTCATGCACCCAGATGGTCTGGGCGGTGAGATCCAGAAACCAAGTATCTTGCTTAATGAGCACAGGGAGGGGGCATGGAAAGCTGCCACTCAGTACCCAGCCTTCCAGCCTTTTTGTGTGTGTGTGTGGCTTTGTAGTTCACTGTAACCTCACAGAACAAGCATAGTAGGCTTGACTCCAGAGGAGGAATTTCATAAAACGTAAATAGTAAATCTCCAACAGTGAGAATAAGTAAGACAGGTGGAAAAGTAAACCCTAATTTCTAAAAAGTAACTTCTAATCCAATTCCTAGTCCTACAGAGAAATATCCAAAATATTGTTTAAAACATTATCTACTTATTGGGTTCACTGACCCACTCACCTGGTCCCTGCTTGGACTTTATGGAGCTTCTAAATATATAGTCTGGGCCAGGTGCGGTGGCTCACCCCTGTAATCCTAATACTCTGGGAGGCCGAGGCAGGCAGATTGCTCAAGGTCAGGAGTTCAAAACCAGCCTGAGCAACAGCAAGACCCCCGTCTCTACTATAAATAGAAAGAAAGTAATTGGCCAATTAATATATATAGAAAAAATTAGCCAGGCATGGTGGCGCATGCCTGTAGTCACAGCTACTTGGGAGGCTGAGGCAGAAGGATCGCTTGAGTCCAGGAGTTTGAGGTTGTTGTGAGCTAGGCTTACACCATGGTACTCACTCTAGCCTGGGCAACAAAGTGAGACTCTGTCTCAAAATAAATAAATAAATAAATAATCTGTTCTGCAAAGCTCCATGGTACAGACCTATCCTCCCCATGCCTAAGTAAATGTGCCTCTATGTACAGATGACTTAGTCTTGAGTCTTTAGACTGGTTAGTACGAGAGAGACAGGAGTTGAGAACGCTTAGACCAGAGGGTACCACAACCAGAGTACCAGTCCCAGGTGAAGTGGGACCCAGGGTCCTAGTGCATGTTATTTGCGGTTTAATAGAAAAGGGAGAACAGAAATAAATTAGTAAATGTCACCAGGAGAGAAAAATGAGGTGTCAGGAAGGAGATTTTTGTCACTACAGGAACCATTTGGACCAGCAGCCCAGAGGCAGAACAAACCCCCTTTCTTTCTGAGTGCTGGTAATAAACCAAAACCAGTAGGGCTCAGAGGAAGCAATCTCTTATAGAGGTCAAGAGCTCATGTAGACCTGGGCCCAAGTCACTGTTCTTACTGCACCTTTGAGCATATTGCTTAATTTTTCTAGGCCTCAGTTTTTAGATCTGTAAAATGGAAATGATAATAAAGCCCACATTATCCAGATAGTGTCAAGATCGAATGATCTCATATGCATCAAGTACTTAGCATGCTCCTCAGCAGATTTACAGGCAAATACAAGTAAACTCTCAATAAATGTTAACTTGTAGTATTGACTCCAACTCAGGCTGGAGCTAGAAAAGCATTAGCACAAGAAAAAGTCCTATCTGTTGCCCAGTGTAAAGGACATATACTGGAGATTGTCACTCTATAGATCACACAGAGATCTATAATTAAGGAACTTCTGGACAAGATGTTAAATTGCTGAGCTAGAGGGCACTAGACTATAATAGAGCAAGATATTTTGAAGCAACTTCTTGATTGTTTCAAAATACTAAATGACTGATTTTTAAATTAATATTTAAAGGACGGCTTCTGTTTCTATCTCACTGGCCACAACTCAAGTCACCTGGCCACACCCAGCTGCACGGGAGGCTGGGAAACGTACTCTCCATTCTGCATAGCCATGTGCCCAACACAAAATCAGCTGCTTTGCCCCAGAGGGAGAAAGGAAGAAGGGTTGCTGGGGGCCTCCTGGCACTCTCTGGCACCGACAGCTTTTAATATTTCCCGAAGGTCAGAGAAGGCTAAGACCTGAAGCAGAAATAGGCAACACACAGATAAAAGGGTGGCAATGGGC
>VSMD01118775.1:0-22116 GCA_008750895.1 Mirza zaza
TTTTTTGAGACAGAGTTTCACTTTATTGCCCAAGCTAGAGTGAGTGCCGTGGCGTCAGCCTAGCTCACAGCAACCTCAAACTCCTGGGCTCAAGCAATCCTGCTGCCTCAGCCTCCCAAGTAGCTGGGACTACAGGCATGTGCCACTATGCCCGGCTAATTTTTTCTATATATATTTTAGTTGGCCAATTAATTTCTTTCTGTTTATAGTAGAGATGGGGTCTCGCTCTTGCTCAGGCTGGTCTCGAACTCCTGAGCTCAAACGATCCGCCCACCTCGGCCTCCCAAAGAGCTAGGATTACAGGCTTGAGCCACCGCGCCCGGCCTTGTCAAAATTTTTATTTTTGCAAATCCGATGGATGAAAACTACTTTGATGGTGTTCTTATGTATATTTTCTTGACTCTTGCAATGCTAAGGGCCTTTTTATTGGCCATTTCAAGTTCCTCTTCTTTGAATTATCTAGTCAAATCATTTGCCCATTTTCCTGTTGAATTATTTCCCTATTAATTTGAAAATATAAATTTTCTATTAATTTATAAAGGTTCTTCATTTATTCTGAATTCTGCTCTTTTATTATAATATATATTCCAAATATTCCAGTATATCTTGTGTTTCAACTTTTTGTGTCTGTTGCTACTCCAAAGTTTTTAATTTTCAGATAACCAGATTATTGGTTTTCCACAATTAGTTTTCATGGTCATGAAGTTCATGATTTAGGATCATCTTTAAGAAATTCTTCTCTAACCTGTTATCATAAAGATACCCATCTCTGTTTTCTTCTAACAGTTTTTAATCTTTGTTTTTTCAACTTAGACCTTTAATCCATCTGGAGTTTATGTATATACTATGTGTATAAAGTATAAGGTAGTGATCTAAACTGTTTTCCCTCTAATGAAAAGGCTAATCTCAATACTTAGTGCAGTTCAGAATATCAAAGATAGACCTATAAACCTACAGACAATGACACTCTGTGGTAGAAATATAATAGAGGGCTTTGTTTCTTCCTGACCGATATTACTAAATTCCCTGGCTGATATTTTTCATTGTAAGTTGATTGTCTAGATACCTTGCTTTGAAAGTATGCTTTTGGGGAGGATGTTTTTATTTGCATACTTAATATATTTGCTTTGGACAATTTAGAAAGTATAGTTAAGCAAAATGAAAAAAATAAAAACCATCTATACTCCCTCCATTCTATCATTAGCTACTATTTACTTTTTGGAGGCAATGTTTTCCTGTCTTTTTTGTGTTAATGTAATAATATTTAACATTTATTGAGGATTTTGTATTTTCCAGGTACTGTTGCATTTGCTTTATGTGTATTCATTTAACTTGAAGTTTTTCTGGCATGAAGAAAAGGGGAGATGATAGAGGTAGGAAAGTGTTTCTGAGAAAAAAATTAAGAACATAAGATACTCTCTTTGTTCTGGCAAGTGTACAGCGAGTGTAACAGCAAGTGCAACAGCAACTAACCAGGGAAAGAATGAGCGGCACACGGAGAGTCAGAGAATAACCTTTATTCCGCCAGCAGGCTCAGAGGGGCTCTGAGCACCGCTTCCTTATTCTCCTCCAGTTTTTATACCCTTGGTGGGATTCAAAAAGTGTCTAATCAGCAACAAGCTTTAATATCCAATCAGTAGTGAGTTCAGCCATTGGGGCCCCAGAGTGGGTTTTTTTCCCCTATCATCTTAAAGTAAAAAAACAAAAAACCGAATAGGGAGATACACTGGATTTACTTTAATTTCAGACAAAAGTCACTGGAGAGACATGGTTCTAGACTGAGGTAATTTTCTTTCTTAATTATAGAGATAAATTAAAAAAAATAGAAGCACCCAGGCAGAAAAACAAAACCTACAAGGGAACAAAAATTAGCCTGGTTAGACTTCTCCCGGAAGATAACAGAACATCTGTTAAAATATGCCTTTAGCCTTCTTACTATTGAGCCAGTCTCTTGGTTTTGTCCCTAGCACTTCTACTACACGTGAGATGTATCATTTGGGTGGTGAGGGATTCAGTAAAGCATAATTAAATCATGAAATCATTTACATTCCCACATATGTACAAACCCACCCAGCCCTCCCCAGCCCCTTCACATGGGCTGTGTGAGTGAGGGATTTGGAAACAGTGTCAGCCTACAAAAGCACTATAATAATTACAGAATCTTGATCGACTGGTCATAGTTACATCTTTACTTTTAACCTGGCTTAAATACATACATCATGGCTTTGTATTAAAATCCTTAAATCTATGGTAATATGTGATAGATGTATTAAAAATTTTTTTTCTCATTAACAATTTCATTAAGTTAAAAACAAAAATGAAATATTTAATGAATTGACATTTTATAACCAGCCTCTTTTCATCTGCAGTGGGAATCTTTCATTCCAGAAATTTATAAAGTTTCTGTATCTTCACATTTCAAATAAGCATAATACCATAAAAATGACATTTGATGACATTTCAAAGTGTTTGTCATTTCATTTTAAACTTGTATTTTCTTTTGAGATAAAAATGAAATTAAACTATTTGTTTTTAAGACATCAAAAAAAGAATTTGGGCTGGGCGCGGTGGCTCACGCCTGTAATCCTAGCTCTCTGGGAGGCCGAGGTGGGCGGATCGTTTAGCGCTCAGGAGTTCGAGACCAGCCTGAGCAAGAGCGAGACCCCATCTCTACTATAAATAGAAAGAAATTAATTGGCCAACTAATATATATAGAAAAAATTAGCCGGACATGGTGGAGCATGCCTGTAGTCCCAGCTACTCGGGAGGCTGAGGCCGCAGGATCTCTTGAGCCCAGGAGTTTGAGGTTGCTGTGAGCTAGGCTGACGCCACGGCACTCACTCTAGCCTGGGCAATAAAGTGAGACTCTGTCTCAAAAAAAAAAAAAAAAAAAGAATTTAAGTTCAATATATATTAGGGTTGAAATACAATTTAGACAGAGATTTGAGAAAGTTGTGCAAGAGTCCCTTGTGGTCAACTTAATTCAGTAAACATTTATCAAATGCTTGTCATGTGCCAGGCACTGTAATAAAAGCTGAAGAAATAAAAGCAAATACTCGTTCTTTACAAAACCTTACTGATCCTATAAGAGAGGCAGGATGAGTCATTAAAGTGGCACCAGTTGTGATTTTAGAACCACCTTCACATTTGGAATCTGTTCCTTTTGCTGAATGCAGGTGTTCAGTGGCCGTGTGTGAATAATAATTGGGATTATTAACATTTGTCTTTCAAACAAGTTTAAGTGGTTTTCATTTAGGATACCCAAGTAGGACAGTCAGTGAGAAAACAGGAACAATTCTCCCTCCACAGTTTCAATTCCCCTGAGGTTTTGTAGAGGCACGTAATTCTGCCTAATTTTAAAACCATAAAGCAGATAGATTTGATTCAGTTGTCAGGCCAAGTACAAGAGCTGAGTTTCAAAAATAGGCTCCTGGACATATAACTGGAAAAAAAATAACAACTGAAAGATTAAATTTCTATGTCCTTACTGTCAGTAAAGTTGTTTATGTTAAGTCTGGAGCCTTATGTGTGGCAAAATGCAGTTTTTTTTTGAGCATCTGGGTGCAGATGGGTGGAGGCTGAAAAAGGCGTCCATGAGAAAAAAGAGGAGAGCCTTGGGTTTTATAGAAGATTCTCTAGGGTGAGTAAGTGGGCCAGAACAGCCACTGTAATAAAAATTTTCTTAACCACCTCGGGACCAGCGTGGACTGTAGTCGACAGCCACAGATGAACGCTCACAGTGACTTTAGCCGACAGCCATGATATGTAGGTGCACAGCCAAGCGTTGACTTTAGCCAACAGCCGTGATATGACTTTTCTAATTTTTCACTTATCAAAATAAAATTGTGAACACTTAAAAATAATGTAATGAAAACATATATGTATATGTTGCCTATTCTGATTTCCATTACAAGTAAAGCTGCCTGTAAAGTAAAACACGCTTTCAGTGCTTTCAAGCTTTCCTCATCACACAAGAGCAAAATGGAGTCGTCGTCAATGCACAGCACAGACTACCGTGTGGACTGTGAGTGCCGGCTGTGGGCAAGGTTTCGCGGCTGGTGAGCGCAGTACCGAAGTGGTTAATTTAGACTCTGCTAATGGCTGGACATAAATCCCCTGCATGTATAAAATAAATTAGCCGAGAACCAGGAGCAATGTCCCCTTTCCTTTTATCTTCTGTGAGGTCTCCGTGTGGGTCTCAGGCAGAGGTCCCTGCTCTGGCTCCAGCTTCCCAGGGCCTTGCCCCTCTCATAGAGGGTCCCGCTGGAGGTTGCCCAATGCCTGGTGGAGACAGGACTGGCTCCTGGAGCAGCCCAAGTGTGAAGAGCAGGCAGCAGGCACAGGGCCTGTGCTCACCTCTTGCACCCCACCATTGGGCAGGGTCCATCCTGGCTTCTGTGTGTCCACATCTCTCTGGCACCTGGTCCACCGCCAGCCTTGAAAAAGCAGCACTGAGACTCTCTGAGGAACCCAGGCCAGCCTCTACCTCCTCCTGTACCCACCCCCACTGGCCCTGTCTTGCCTGTAGCTCTCAAAGGGAGGAAAGCAGAGGCTAGGAAAGGAGCACTCCTGTCACCAAGGCTGAGCCCAGAGGTACAGCCAGGGCCAACCTCCACGTCAGCCGTTAGCAGGCCCGAAGGGGGCTCCAGGCAGGGTCATCTGTTCCCCACCTCGAGAGACAGCGGTGTTGATCTCTCTGCCTCTAAACTCAGGGCCAGCAGCCCCACTGCCAAACTGCCTGACCCACTTCGAGGGTGTGAGGCTGCTTGGCTCCCACATTCCTCGAACCCAAGGGGAATTTCTGTCCCAAGAGGCCTCTGGAAACCCATCCCTCACTGCTGCACAAAGTTCAAGGCAGGGACAGAACAAGGAAAGACCAGGTGTGTGGAGAACATGGAATGCATGTATGTTTGGAAATGTGCTGTTCTGGCTGTTCCAAAATGCCTGAGGGAGGGACGCCACAGCAAATCTCTAAGTCCCCGAGAACACTTGAGCCTGTTTGGGAAATGTAACCGTCCACATGGCCATGGGCATAATGACAATGATTGACAGATGCTGTTACAGATCCGTCTCCATCTGGATGTGTTGTATTATGCCAGTGGTGTGTGCATGACAGAAAATGTAGCTGGGTTCATCTGGAAATATTTCTTCCTGTGTAAGTTTTTAATAAAGTGAAAATGTATGAAACTGACAGTAATATTGTAGTCTATAAAGAGGAATCACTCTTTGAGGTTAACAATGTATGTAGAATGACTACTATTTTTTATTTTTTTTGGGTCAGCTTATTTGGGAAAAGATCTTTATCCTTTAGAGCTGTGGGCTCCAACCCGTGGGCTGCAGATGGGTTTGTGGCCTGTTAGGAATGGGGCCTCACAGCAGAAGGTGAGCGGTAGGCGAGGGGGAACGAAGTGTCATCTGTATCTACAGTTGCTCCCCATCCCTCCCATCACCGCCTGAGCTCTGCCTCCTGTCAGATCAGCTGCGGCATTAGATTCTCATAGGAGCATGAACCCTACTGTAAACTGTGCATGCGAGGGATCCAGGTTGCGCGCTCCTTATGAGAATCTAATGCCTGATGGTCTGAGGTGGAGCTGAGGCAGTGATGCTAGTGCTGGGGAGCAGCTGCGAATATAGATTAACATTAGAAGAGAGGTCTGACTGCACAGTAAATGTAATGTGCTTGAATCATCCTGAAGCCATCCCCCCACCATGGAAAAATTGTCTTCCGTGAAACCGATTCCTGGTGCCAAAAAGGTTGGGGACCACTGCTCTAGAGTATTAAGAAGTCGTCATATAATTGCCAACCTCCACATTGTGTTCTGGAGTGCATGATTTATCGAAATCAGTGTGAGATCTGTTTTAAATAAAAATCTATTTCAAAATCACATTTATAATAGATCCTGAATGCCATTTAGAGAGATGTTTACCTGCAGATTAAAAAATCACTTCATTTTCAGCAAAATATTTTGGTGTGAAAAATTTTGAAAACAAGGGAGATGGGTTTTTGTTATTTTCTCCATTATCTCATCTTTTGGTATTCATTCTTGGTATGTGTAAAATGGTAAAATGTTTATCAGATTTGCAGTAGGTGAATCATTAAAAATAAAATATAGGTGGTCATAAAGTCTGGAAATATTGACAGTATTTTTGAAATAGATTGAAACTTTTTGATTATTTCTTCTGGGGTAAAGGTGCAAATTTATGCCTTGAAAATTGGACACACACAAATCATTTGAGGCAACATGTGACATATGTATATGCAGTGACTGACGGGAATGTTGCTTTAATGCACATCGTTCATTGCAATTTTGCACAGCTTATGAACTGTGAGTTGCTACTGAGGGACAACACATTCAGCATGTCTTAGCAGTAAGCTATTTATTATGGATGTTTGTATGTTTTCAGACTTTATGGGACCCTGAACAACTTTAATTCAAAAGACCAAGTTTAACCTGTTAAAAGAATTTGAAAAAATACACTACTCTTTGTAAAGTATTTCCCATATGAAATCTTCCCTAATTGGTCCCATTTTGTTCTGATGATTAAACTTGCGTAAGTTGCACTATTAAAAAAATCCAGTAGAATACTAGACAATATCTATGACTATATTCCAGTGTTTTGTGATTCAATGACATTTTAAGGGAGTAAAGTCAAAAAATAGTAGGTATAAATATATAATTACAGAGAATAGAAGAGAACTTCTAGTTGGAACAACTAGGCCTAAAGAGCCCTCATGTCAGCTTTGCTCCTTTTAGAGAAAGGACAGTGATGCTTTCATCCTGATGGATAATCTGAGAGACTTAACCAGTGACACATGCGTGATGAGCTATTAAAATGGAATTTAACAAGGCAAGGACAATAGGTTGCTTATGAGCAGCAAGAAATATGGAGTTTCACTGAAGTGCACCCTTTGGAAAGTGTGGGGTATATAACAAGTGAGGCCTTTCATTATTCTAATGCAAATGTTGGCTAAATGTACACTTTCTTCAGTTCGGATGTTAAGGTGTCCCTTCCATGTAGTTTTATTGGGCTATGTGTATGTCTCAATCATAGGTTCAGTGATATATTTTGTAAGATTCCAAACTATTTGAAGAACTGCATCCCTTTTTAGCCCTATGATGAATATAAAAGAGAGCTTGCCTTCCTGACTCTTGGAAAATGTACATTTCTTGGAATTATTCTAAAAATGAATCTTTCCAAATAGTTCATTCATCCATTTAGCTATGTTGGCTGAACATAGGACTCCATCATGTCCTGGAAACATGTATATCATGATGTGAGGGCATCACCACATTTTAAGGAAGAAAATAATATTACTATTAAGAAATAAGTGCAATTTTGCCAGAGAAAAAATAAGAATATTGTCAGAAATCTGACTTATTATTTTAAATCTTTACATGATTGTTAGTTTGTTTTATTTACAAATATTAATAGGCCAGGTGCGGTGGCTCACGCCCATAATCCTAGCACTCTGGGAGGCTGAGGCAGGCAGATTGCTCAAGGTCAGGAGTTCAAAACCAGCCTGAGCAAGAGTGAGACCCCGTCTCTACTAAAAATAGAAATAAATTAATTGGCCAACCAAAATATATAGAAAACATTAGCCGGGCATGGTGGCGCATGCCTGTAATCCCAGCTACTTGGGAGGCTGAGGCAGAAGGATTGGTTGAGCCCAGGAGTTTGAGGTTGCTGTGAGCTAGGCTGACTCCACAGCACTCTATCTTGGGCAATAGAGACTCTGTTTCCAAAAAAAATAAATAAAATAAAAATATTAAGAAAACCCCATAAGCTTGGCACAGTTGTTATGCACAAAATATTGTGCTAGTGGCATCCCCGCTCCCAGGCCAGTGTGAGTCCAGATGCTTCTTTCCTGGTTTATTTCATTTTCTAGGGTCCATTTGCTACAAATCTTTATCATGCTTCCAAAATAAAGAAGTCAGCCATTTCAAGTTCAGGTCTTGACCCCAGTGAAATAAAAAAAAGTGACACAGATACTATTGCACTAGTGATAATAAAAATCAGATAAATAAGATATTTTTCTCTCATTGGAGGTTGGAAGCATTTTATTTATTTGTGTTTAAAATTTGTGATTCTCAGCCGGGCGCGGTGGCTCAAGCCTGTAATCCTAGCTCTCTGGGAGGCCAAGGTGGGCGGATCGTTTGAGCTCAGGAGTTCGAAACCAGCCTGAGCAAGAGCGAGACCCCATCTCTACTATAAATAGAAAGAAATTAATTGGCCAACTAATATATATAGAAAAAAATTAGCTGGGCATGGTGGCACATGCCTGTAGTCCCAGCTACTTGGGAGGCTGAGGCAGCAGGATTGCTTGAGCCCAGGAGTTTGAGGTTGCTGTGAGCTAGGCTGACGCCACGGCACTCACTCTAGCCTGGGCAATAAAGTGAGACTCTGTCTCAAAAGAAAAAAAAGAAAAAATAAATAAATAAAATTTGTGATTCTCAAAGAATGGGAGAAAGATGGCGGATGAGAAACACTGACAGAGTGTCTCTGCAGAAAAGGCAGATTCTAGGAGAAATTAGAAGAAAGAAGCAAGCAGAGGAGCATACATAGGAGGAGGGTCAGAAGGAGGGGTACCTGAGACCACGGGAGACTCCACGGGAGGAGTTGCAGAGAACTAGAAGCAGAGACATCCCAAGTAGCCTGGAGACCAGCGGCAAGGGTAGGTGGGGTTGTTAACTTTCCTCTCCCTAGCATCTCAGACTGCTGGTGGGCTCCCCAGTGGGTGGAGAGACCGGTGGACACCAGCCCAGAGACGGCCACCGCCAGTGAGCGGTGAGCCTGTAGCAGATGCGGCACCAGCCTCCCAACTCCCTCGGGGCACCTCCATATGCACAGACCCGAGCCGCGCCACAGGCACCACACTGCCTCATTCTCCCCTGACCCGTCCCTATCTGTAGCTGACTAGAGAGACGATATAGCTACCAGCCAGAGGCACCTCCAGGGAATGGGACCTTCCCTTTTGGGGCCCTACAGCTGACTGAGGGGAACTCAGACTGTGAGCTCCCTACCTGCCAGCCCTCCCAGGTGCTCCTGGCCCCGTAATCCCAGGAGAACGGGGCAGACCCTGAGGCTGAGAGACATCAACCCAGCTTGGGCTCCCCGTGGGTGAATTAGGACTGGCATTTCTCTCCCTGGTGGGGTTAGGGATTGAACTCTGGAGCCCAGGGGTCAGACCTGTGGACCAGATCCTGTGTACCCAGGTATTGCATTGCCTGGGGCACAGAAGGGATATACATGAAAAGCCTACTGAGGTATGTGTGCCTTCAAGGGCAGATCAGCATCCTTGAGGGCAACCCTCCCACCAAAGGGGGGCTGTGCACCCAGCCCAGGTGGCAATCCTGCTCAGGGAACCTCTTGGCCGGCATCACAGCCAGGTGAGGCCTGGTGGCGTGAGGTCTGGCCAGCTGGCAGAGGCCCAGGAGTAGCCGCAGAGTTGGGGAGGGTGGAAAGAAGTGAGGCCCGCTGCAGACTATGGGTCTCAGATGGCCCCACCCCACACACAGACTTTCTGACTGAGCAGGGCCTTTCCAGCCCCTCCCTGACAGCTTTTCCCTGAAGCAGAGAACAGAACTTTGACCCCTGCTATCAGCTTTGGTGGTGCCTGAGGGGAGGCTTACCCAACCCAGCTCTGCCCAGACTCACTCCCAGACCAGCCCTCACTGAGGGTGAGAAAAGGAAAAACCTGGAGGTCCCAGGGCCCCACCGACCACCTGAGGCACTAGAGTGCCTCTCCAGAGGAACAAGAACTGGATACAAGACCCCAAAACAACAGTGTAGCCTGTTCCTCCAAACAAGTGCCACCTACTGACAGGGAGCACATTCTCAGGGCATCTACTGAGTCATCATACAGAGTGTGGTCGAATCTTAACAACAGATACCACCTACCAGCTCAGAGACTAAACAGGGTGTGTCAGTATCCAAAGAAAAATCTAAAGGCAAGAAGCAACAACTGATCCAGATGGGAAGAAATCAGCGAAGGAACTCCAGAAATATGAAGAACCAAATGAAAACCACTCCCCAAAGAGGAGCACCAGCCCCTTAGAAATGGACACCAACCAAAATGACAGAACAGGAATTTCAAATGTGGATGGTAAGAAAATTCAACGATCTGCAAGAACTGGATAACCAAAACAAAGAAAACACAAAAAGACTCCAAGACCTGGAACAGAAATTCACTAAAAAAATTGAAACAATGAAGAAAAGTTTAATGGAACTCCTGGAAATGAAGAATCAATTCAGGCAACTACAAAACACAGTGGAAAGCCTCAAGAACAGGGTAGATCAAACAGAAGAAAGAATCTCAGAGATTGAAGATAACACCTTCCAATTAAATAAATCAGTCACAGAGATAGAGCAGAGAAACAAGAGAAAAAAGAGCAAAGCCTACAAAAGATGTGCGATTATATGAAGAAACCTAATGTGAGGGTTATAGGGTTACCAGGAGAGAAAGAAGAAAACACTCAAGGGTTAGACAAGCTATTTGAACATATAATAGAGGAAAATTTCTCAGGCCTTGCTAAAAATCTCCAGATACAAGTTCAAGAAGCTCAAAGGACCCCTGGGAGATTCAATGCAAACAGGAAGACGTCATGACATGCAGTCATCAGACTGACCAAAATATCAACTAAAGAGGCCCTTCTATGAGCTGTAAGACGAAAGAAGCAAGTAACATACAAAGGAAAGCCAATCCAAATAACACCAGACTTCTCTACTGAGACTTCACAAGCAAGGAGAGACTGGGGCCACAATCTCACTCTTCTGAAAAAGAACAATGCCCAGCCCAGAATCTTATTCCCTGCACAACTCAGTTTTGTATATGAAGGAGAAATCAAGACATTCTCAGATAAGGAAAGACTGAGGGAATTCACCAAGACAAGACTTAACCCTTCAAGAAGTACTCAAAACAGTGTTACCCACGGATCAGCACAATAAACACTCGCAAATGTAAATCTACTCAAAGCTAAAGATCAAAGCCCAGATACCACAATGGCTCAAGAGAGAAAACAAAGCCACAAAGTTCAACCCAATATAATGAACACAATCTGCCCCACCTATCAGTTATCTCAATAAATGTGAATGGCTTGAACTGCCCACTCAAGAGACATAGGCTGGCCAATGGATAAAGAAAATACAAGCCATATATCTGCTGCTTTCAGGAAATACATCTAACCTGCAAGGATGCAGTTAGACTAAAGGAAAAGGGGTGGACAACAATATTTCAAGCAAATGGAAGCCAAAAGAAAGCTGGCATGGTGGTGATGATTACAGATAACTTAGTTTTTAAATCAACAAACGTAATAAAAGACAAAGAAGGTCACTATATAATGGTGAAGGGTACAGTTCAACAAGAAGACATAACAATTCTAAATATATATGCATCCAAACTTGGAGCACCCAGATTCATAAATCAAGCTCTACTTGATCTAAACAAATGGATAAACAACAAGACCATAATAGTCGGAGACTTTAACACCCTACAGACAGCATGGGACAGATCCTCCAAACAGAAAATCAACAAAGAAATAATGGACTTAAACAGAACTCCAGAACAAATGTTCCTGACTGACATTTACAGGACATTCTACCCCAAAACCACTGAATATACGTTCTTCTCATCAGCTCATGGGTCATTCTCTAAGACTGATCATATCCTAGGAAAGAAAGCACGTCTCAAACAATATAAAAAATAGAAATTATACCATGTATCTTTTCAGATCACAATGGAATAAATGTAGAAATCGATCCTAACAAGAGTTCTCATTTCTACACAAAGTCATGGAAACTAAACAATCTTCTGCTCAATGATAACTTCATAAACAAGGAAATCAAGATGGAAATCAAAAGATTCTTTGAACTAAATGACAAAGGTGACCCAAGTTACCAAAACCTGTGGGACACAGCTAAAGCAGTCCTGAGAGGAAAGTTTATTTCCATAAATGCCTATATCCAAAAGTCGAAAAGATTACAAATAGGCCACCTAATGAATCCTCTCAAAGAGCTAAAAAAAGAAGAACTGAACAACCCCAAACCCAGCAGAAGAAGTGAAATTATTACGATCAAATCAGAACTAAATGAAATTGACAACAGGGAAACTATACAGAAGATTAATAACAAAAAATTGGTTCTTTGAAAAAATAAAATTGACACGAAAAGCAGAAAAGAAAAATCTCTAATAAGCTCCATCAGGAACAATAAAGGAGAAATTACAACTGATGCCACAGAGATACAAGATATAATTTATGAATACTACAAAAACCTCTATGCACACAAACTGGAAAATGTGGAGGAAATGGACAATTTCTTAGAAACACACAGCCTCCCTAGGCTCAACCAGGAAGAAACAGAATTCCTGAACAGACCAATATCAAGTACTGAAATTGAAACAGCAATAAAAAACCTTCCTAAAAAGAAAAGTCCTGGACCAGATGGTTTCACACCTGAATTTGACCACACCTACAAGGAAGAACTGGTGCCTATCCTGCAGAAATTATTTCACAACATTGAGAAGGATGGAAGCCTCCCCAAAACATTTTATGAAGCAAACATAACCCTGATACCAAAACCAGAAAGGATGCAACAAAAAAAGAAACTACAGACCAATATCCCTTATGAATGTAGATGCAAAAATTCTCAACAGAATCCTAGTCAATCGAATCCAGGTGCTTGTCAAGAAAATAATCCATCACAACCAAGTGGACTCCATCCCAGGGATGCAGGGATGGTTCAACATACGCAAATCTATAAATGTAATTCACCATACAAACAGAAGCAAAAGTAAAGACCATATGATCCTCTCAATAGACGCAGAAAAAGCATTTGACAAAATTCAACTCACCTTTTTATGATAAGAACACTCAACAAAATAGGCATAGACAGGGCTTACCTAAAAATGATACAAGCCATATATGACAAACCCACAGCCAATATCATACTGAATAGGGAAAAATTGAAAGCATTCCCACTTAGAACTAGACAAGGTTTCCCACTGTCTCCACTTCTATTCAAAATAGTGAAGTCCTTGCCACAGCAATCAGACAAGTGAGCGGAATTAAGGGTGTCCAAATAGGAGCAGAAGACATCAAACTGTTACTCTTTGCTGATGACATGATATTGTATCTAGAAAACCGTAAGGATTCAACCAAGGGACTCCTTCATCTAATAAATGAATATGGTAAAATCTCAGGATATAAAATCAATACACAGAAATCAGAGGCATTCATATTCGCCAACAACAGTACAAGAGAGAATCAAATCAAAGACTCAATTCTCTTCAAAATAGCAACAAAGAAAATAAGGTACCTCGGAATATATTTAACTAAGGAGGTAAAAGACTTCTACAGTGAGAACTATGAAAGACTGAAGAAAGACATAGCAGAGGATGTAAACAGGTGGAAGAATATACCATGCTCATGGGTCGGCAGAATCAACATTGATAAAATGTGTATGCTACCCAAAGTGACATAAAGAGTCAATGCAGTCCCTATTAAAATACCATCATCATTTTTCACAGATACAAAAAAAATAATTTTACACTTCTTATGGAACTAGAGAAAATCATGTATAGCAAAATCAATCCTAGGCAATAAAAACAAAATAGGAGGTTATCAATTTACCAGATTTCAAACTATACTACCAGGCTATAGTAATTAAAACAGCTTTTTTACTGACACAAGAACAGGGACACTGACCAGTGGAACAGAACTGAGAATCCAGATATAAAACCATCCTGATATAGCCAACTAATCTTCGACAAAGCAGACAAAAACATACACTGGGGAAAAGAATCCTTATTCAATAAATCGTGCTGGGAAAACTGGATAGCCACATGCAGAAGACTGAAACAGGACCCACACCTTTCACCTCTCACAAAAATCAACTCATGCTGGGTAACAGACTTGAACATTAGGTGTGAAACTATTAGAATCCTAGAGGAAAACGTTGGAAATACTCTTGTAGACATTGGCCTAAGCAAAGAATTTATGAAGAAGACCCCACATGCAATCACAGCAGCAACAAAAATAAATAAATGAGACCTGATCAAATTAAAAAGCTTCTGCACAGCCAAAGAAACTGCCAAGAGAGCAAACAGACAACCCACAGAATGGGAGAAAATTTTTGCAAGCTACACATCCGATAAAGGGCTGATAACTAGAATCTATTTAGAACTCAGGAAAATCAGCAAGAAAAAATCAAACAACCCTATCAAAAAGTGAGCAAATGACATGAACAGAAATTTTTCAAAAGAAGATAGAATAAAGGCTAACAAACATGAAAAAATGCTCAACATCTCTCATCATCAGGGAAATGCAAATCAAAACTGCAATGAGATACCACTTATCTCCAATAAGAATGGCCTTTATCACAAAGTTCCCAAACAATAAAAGTTGGCTTGGATGTGGAGAGATAGGAACACTCCTACACTGCTCGTGGGACTGCAAACTGGTTCAGCTTCTGTGGAAAACAATATGGAGATACCTTAAAGCGAAACAAGTAGATCTACCATTTGATCCAGCAATTCCACTACTGGGCATCTACCTAAAAGATGACACTCTACAAATGGGACACCTGCACTCAAATGTTTATAGCAGCACAGTTCATAATTGCAAAGGTGTGGAAACATCCCAGGTGCCCATCAATTCATGAGTGGATTAATAAAATGTGGTATATGTATACCATGGAATATACTACTCAGCTTTAAGAAACAATGGTGATATAGCACCTCTTGTATATTCCTGGATATAGGTGGATCCCATTCTATTAAATGAAGCATGTCAAGAATGTAAAAACAAGCACCACATGTACTCACCAGCAAATCGGTATTAACGGATCAACACCTAAGTGGACATATAGGAATAACATTTATCAGGTGTCGGGTGGGTGGGAGGGGGGGCATGGACAATATATGTAACTTTAACATTTATACCCCCATAATATGCTGAAATAAAAAAAATTGTGATTCTCTAAATTGTGGGTCAGAGCTAAAGCTAATGAAAACCTATGGGGGAAAGAATTTTGTGGGTCTGCACATGAAATCTGTAATTCTTCTGTTCAGAGACAATAGCATTACAAAAGAACCTCAATTCTTGAGCAATTCTCCAAGAAGAAAATCCCATTTTGGGGGTAATGTTGACAATGTCTGAATGTCTTTTTTCAGGATGGGGTACAGCTGATGTTGTCCCTCCCGTGTGGCACTTTGCTAAGTGGATCCACTACTAAGGAAGAATTCATGTGAGGGCTCTGTGGGGTGGGTCTGTGGAGATTTCTGTGGGCAGTGGGAGGTGCGTTGTGCGTTGTCTCTTGGTAAGTCCTCCGTGAGAGGTGGCTCAGTGTCATGTGTCAGCACGAGGTTTCTGTGAGCGCTGGGTGAGATGAGTGTGACTTTTCTGTGTGAAGTGTCTGTGAAATGTTTGAAATCTGCATAAAAGGTCTCCATGGAGCAAGATGAGGTCTCTGTGCGGCAGTGAGACATGGCCGTGTTGTCTCTCTGAGTGGTCTCTGTAGGGGGAGGTCTCTGAGGTCTGGGAGGTGCTGCGGGAGGCCCAGTGAGAGCAGTGGAGGACTCTGAGGCAGCGGGCGTTTCTGCGAGACCTGCAGTGGGCTCTGTGGGGCCCGGGGGCTGTGCGTGGTGCCGAGGTAGGTGCTGTGAGGGAGGGCCGTGTAGGAACTGTGGGAACCTCAGTGCCAGGCTTCACACGAGGGTCTGCGTGCACCACGAGGTGGTGTAGAGGGCTCCACGTGAGGTCACTGTACCATCACCTGGGGCCTGCGTGGTCCTGTGGGAGGCACCGCCTGATGTCTCTGCGCAGGCTCTGTGGGAGGTCTGTGTGGGAGGCTGGGAGCCTTCTGTGGGTCGGGGGCTCTGCCTGATGGCCCCTCAGAGCCGTGTGCAGGGACTCTGTGGGAGACTCCTGCGCTCGCCTCCAAGTCCTGGGCGGCAGGCCTTGGGGGTCCCTGGGCGAGGGAGCAGCTGAGTTGGAGCAGCAGCAGCAGGATCTGTGCCTGCCCCTCCCCTGCCCCTTCTAGCCCGTGTGTCCACATCCCTCTGCCCCCTCGTCCCCTGAAGTCCTCAGGGCAGGTGGGGCCCCGAGACTCGCTGTGGACCATGGCCTGCCCTGGCCTTCCAAGTTCCCTGCCCTGGGAGCTGCCCCAGTGCCAAATGTCTGTAACGGTCACCAGACTGGGATCCTGCCTGACATCTGTTGGTCCTTTCTGAAACTGCAGAGGGATGGCGGGCAGGCCGGTCACATATGCCATGGGAAAAGCTACCTTCTTGCATGAGGGCTTTTTGTCCCTGGGTCCTGCCCTCCACATTGGGGTTGCAGCCCTATCCCCTTGGCCGGTGAGGGTACTGGGCATGCAGCGGCCACTGCATAGGGGCCCCATGAGCTCTGCTGCCTTCCTGGCTCCCACCTCTCAGATTCTTCTTCTCCCATGTCCCAGCTCATCCTCATGTGCCACCCTCCCATGGCTCCTGTGTACACAGTCATGCCAGAGGGTAAGGCAGAGGCTGGAAGGGGGGCACTCCTGTCACCAAGCTGAGCCCAGAGGGGCCAGCAGGGCTCATCTCTACTCTAGCCTTCAGCGGGCAGGGAGAGGAGACTGTGGGCAGGGTTGTCTGGTCACCACCATGAGAGTCAGGGAGGCCAGATCCGTCTGCAGCTCACCCAGGGCGAGCACCCCACCCCCAAAACTTCCCAGCCCACTTCGGGGTGGAGGCTGCTTGGCTCCACATTCCCGGAGCCTGAGGGGAACTTCTACCCTAAGAGGCCTCTGTAAACCCATCCCCCACTGCCGCATGAAATTCATAGCAGAGGGAAAGCAGGAAAGATGGGTGAGCCAGGTTCCAGGGTGGTGTCTCCACAGGGTTTGCCCGTCCTGGCAGTCCTAAAGGCTCTGTAGTGATTGAGCTGTGAAAACAAGGTTAGGGGACCCCCGGGGTCAGGGTGGGTCTGCAAGGCCCCATCAGCCTCCTCCATGCCCCCCCTTCTAGAAGCCACACTCAGGGAGAGCGGACAATAACCCCTTCCTTGTGCGCCAGCAGCCCAGAGACAGAAGCCACCACCTCTGATGAGAAAACACATAATCTGATTGGAAGGATCACACATCTGAGTAGGAGGAGCCATTAGCATATTGGGGATGTGCTGCCATAGGACAGAACTCGTTTTCTCTGCCGGAACTGGACTTCTTCTGAGAGAAAGGTTCGCTCACCAGGAAAGGTGGGAGAAGTGTGATCTGGTTGACCAGGCAAGACACCTTTAGGTAGACAACAGTGCCTGGGGCAGCGGACAGTGTGGCTGGAGGCTCTTGCCACCCTTGGCCGATGCTGGCAGGGCCTGGCTGGGGGGGCCTGGTTGCTGTTCTTGTCTTGGACCCACCTGTTCTTGACAGGAGAGCTGTGGCCCACAGGAGTGGCTTGGTGACTGCAGGCGGTATCACTCATCACTCTCCTTTTCTCCAGTTGGGAGGGGCCTCTTTGATAGCTGCAACGCCCACCCACTGTGGCCTGGAGTTCCTCTTTGTACCGATTTCCCTTTGAGGCAGGAAGTTCATGGTTGGGTCCAGTTTCCTCCTCTAGGATCTGTCCGACAGTGGTCACGAGCCCCCGCACTTTATCCTTTCTGGCGTCCGTAAATGATCTGCCTGTGACCGGTCCCAAGCACTGGGCAGTGGCTGATGCAGCCTTGCAGTTTTGCCGGGGCTCTCCCTGCCCTGTGTTTTTCTTGGGGAAAATCCACTGCAGAAACTGCCTCGTTTTGTTCCGAAAGTGGCTTCCTGTAGGAGCCTGTCCTTCATTTGGCAGGAGCTGGGAGGACTTGCTTCTTGGTGATTCGGCTAATTCCCTATCCTGGCAGGGGTGGCTTATACCATTGGTTTGGGAGGTCCTTGGTCTTGAAGACCTTTGTTTTTGCCCCCCTGGCTTGGGCCTCCTGCAGCGCTCTCTCTCGTCAGTAGGGCCAGACCGCTTGCTTTGACTCTCACATGGCCATCCTGTGTCAGCAGTGGACTTGCTGTGGGAGGTGGAAAGAGTGGCCGGAAAGGCCCAGATGTCTACAGCCAGAACGTCAGGGTCATAGTTTCCAAGGAGGACACCAGTGGTGCGGTCTTGGAGGAGGACATCTGGGGCAGGGCCTTGAGGCTGGTTCTGTGGCTTCTCCTCCACTGCGACCTCACGCTTACCAACCCTTGGAGCATTAAGGCATAGCTCTTCTGGGTCCTGGGGGACATACACTATAAAGGATTGGGAGCTGTTGCTGTTGCTCAGAGACCCTGAGCTCAGGCTGACATTAAACATGTTGGAGTCTGCCCTCCTACTGGTTCCCAAGATGGCTTTCCAAGCAGGGGGCTTCTCTTCCTCAGCCTCCACTGGCTTGATGGTCTTCTTGGCCCCTAAAAACTGGGACCCTAAGGGGAGCTGCAGCATTGACTCAGTACAATGGAAGTCTCCTGAGGCCACACTCTTCTCTTCCTCCCGTGGCTCATTCCTGGCCATTGCTGAACCTGGACTCAGCTCTGGGCTGCCTCTCCTGGCCCCCAGGAACATCTCACTGTGGCAGGTTCTGCATGTGAGAGGCTGAGAAGGCCACCTGCTTTTCTGCCCAGTGGAAAGAGCCTCTGAATGCCCACGGTTGTCACCAGACTGGGTCCCTCTCAGGTCCATCTGGACATTCTCACCCACAGGTGAGGTGGCAGGGTGAGGACCAGTCTGGGTGAGGGCTGACTTTTCTGTTATCTTCTTCTCTCCTGGACCTTCCCGAGGATCTTCTCCCAGGAAATTGACAACCTCAGTTGTGGAGCTGTCCCCAGATTCACAGGTAGCCGAGGAGGGAAAGGTGGAGAGTGGAAGGGGTGGGGGTTGAGCCTTTCTCAACATAAAGAGATTTTTTGTCTTGAGGATCTTGAGGGGTAGGCCCCACCTGTGCCTCACCTGCAACCTTCTAACATGTGCTTCCAGTGCATGCTTACGGTCTGGATCAAGAAGTTGCTGCGAGGTGTCTTCACAGGATTCACGACCCTTTGAGGTTGCTAGAGTTTTAGTTTCTATGTGCATGTTTGAATTTTCAAAAGGGGCCAAGGCTTGGTCAGTAGCAAGCCTGGAATGACGAATGCTTACAGGGATCCTGCCTTGCTTAATCTGCCCCAACTTCCTGCTCAAGTGGACTTTCAGGATGTCTTCTACAGACCCCTTGTCTGGTAAGTCATGTCTTGTGTCATTTGAGGGCTTCATCCAGCTTCTTTCTGACTCCTCCTGAGAGCTGGCCCTTGGAAGCACCACTAGGGAGCGGCCTGAATTGCAAGATAGATCTGAATCACTCTCCGGACAGTACCCCGGTTTCAGGCTTGGGTGTTTCCATATCTGAAATATTGCTGGGCCCTTGGACTCCATTTCCTGTATATCCTGGCTGCTTCCACGTGTAAAGGCTGAAGGCCAGGAGTCACCTTGCTTCTTTGCCTGACCTGCCCTTGGAAATCTGCCCCAGGGCTGTGCCCTGCCCAGAGACGGCTGGTTCCTGCGGGGCAGTGTGGCCCGGTGTCGTGTGGAGCTTGTTCGTGGATGTTGCCTCCACAGCTCAGGGTTGATATTATCTTCTGAGCTGCTGGAAACTGACTTGTGGGTCTGGGAAGTCCATTTGTCGAGAGTGAGCTGGTGAAAGACTTCCTGAGAATTTTTCACTATAGTGGGTAAGGCCCTCCTGCTTTCTTGTTGCTTCTTCAGAAGGTGACACTCTAGTTGTTGAACAGCAGTTGAGAGAGGAAATTTGGCCTCCCTACGGACTGTTGGGCAAAATGCTCCACAGAAAGGTATCTGAGGTGAACAGAATGGTGAGCTTGAGAAAGAGTGTGGGAGACAGATCTGGGGGTGGATCCCAGCCAGAGGGAGCTGGGGCAGGGCCCTGTGGTGGGGACAGGGCTTGGACAGAAAGAGTTGTGGATGTGGCTTAGTCTGAATTTGTACGGGAAAGGAGTTAGGGAATCCATTGAATAAAACAGAGGGAAACTTTAACTGAGGACCAGAGACCCTGACAGCAGCCACCAGGGACTCGCTGTGCAGAGAGGGGAGGCCCCAGAAGAGCTGGCTGCATTTCTGCTGTAAATGGTCCCCCTTGGCCTTGGGATGGGAGAGCTGCTGGGGACCCGGCAGCTGCTCTGGTTTGTCTGTCATGTTGCAGAAGCGCTGTGGGGTTGTGTCCTGATCTCCACTCGGCGACTTCACCATATTCCCCAGGAAACCCCGGGGGTAGTCTGGGCTCACTTGTTTCAGAGATGACCCCTCCTTTTCTTCCTCCTTCCTCTTACCCATTAGTGTCTCCAGCAGGTCCTGGACATCAGCGTCGATGAAAGAGGGGCCACGAGCCTCCATCTGCCTGTGCGTGGCGTCTCCCCAGAAGGAAGCCTCTGGTGGGCGGTTGGAAAGATGCCCCTGCTGGGATTTGCTCTCGGCTGAGGTGGAGAGGCTCCAGGCTCTGCCAGTTGTGGCAGCCACCTGCCACCAGGTGAGGGCTGAGATGGTGTCACTTGTGCGACCAAGGTCCGAGATCATTGAGACCGGAGGAGGCAACCAACACTTACTGTGTGGAGAACAGCTTTGTGGGACAGTGCCCAGTGGGGGCGCCATTGAGTCACACTGATGATGAGCCAGGCTGGAGTCAGGAGGAGGCAGAGGGCAGGCCACAGGAGCAGGGGACTGCGGTGTGGGAGGGGAAAGCGCCCGTGGCTGGGGTGAGGGGCGTTCTGGGGGCAGCAAAGGCTCTGGCGGCCGGGCGGCACTCAGGGATGACTGTGATGATCCAGCACAAACTGGGGAGGCTGTCGGACCTGGTGACAGCGTGGAGGCCAGAGGCGGAGGGCTCTGGGCCAGGGGAGCTGGGGATGCCAGTGGGGATGAGGTGGAGGGCGAAGCATCTTGCACACGCTCCGCACGTGGCCGGTGGGCGCTGGCAGGTGCTGGTTTGCCCTCCTCCCCCCGGGGGTCTGGACATGAGAGCTGATGGGAGCCCCCCTTGTCAGGGAGCTTCACCTGGCAGCTGCAGGAGACAGGAGGCACAAGCTATAGCAGGGGTGGGCGGGGTTGGGGGGCCCGGCAGGGGTGGGCACCTGCAGCCCACAGCCCCTCCTCCGCCCCCATGATGACATCACAAATCTCTGCCTCTCCCTGGCCCCAGGGCTCCAGTCACATCCCAGCACCTTCCCTGATCTTCCCCTCCCAAGTCAGTCCTAGGCCCTGGGGCCGAGTCCTAGGCCCTGGGGCCGCATCCCAGGCCCTGACTGGAGGACTGGGAGGACTGGGAGAGAAGGGGAGGGTTCTCACCTCTGCAGAAGCAAAGTCAGGTCCCAAGCCCCATCCAGTTCCCTCTGGCAGTCTCTACAAGCTGGAAATCAGGAGTTGAGTTAGGTGGGAAGGGAGAGGCTTGGGGATCTTACAGGAGGCTGAGTGTCCCTCTAGGGCAGACTGGGGGGAGAGGGTTAGACATGGCAGCCCATGCCTCAGTGTCCCAGGCCACGTGACACCAGGAATGGCAGCTAGAAGTGTGGTCCTCAGTGCTTTACCATGTACACAGTGCTCCCACGTCCATCCCCCAGGTCCTCACACCCCCTGTGCGGGAGAAGGCAGGGTCCCCTCAAAGAGGAGCCAGCCTTTGCCAGGCTGAGCAGCTGTCCACAGTCGGGCCTGGAGGCCCCACCTCCACATCCAGGCCCCTGCCGGGCAGCGCCCGCTCCCTGGGCACCTGGCTTCATGCGCAGCCCGGGATCTGAGAAAAATCCCGGGCTCTGATTTCCTTCCCGGGATGCCCCACAGGCCTCTGCAGCTGACTTCCTCAGAGACTGAACCTTCAGGGACAGTGAGGCTAAGTCCCCCCTGGGGGTTCGGGGTGGAGCAGCAGCACCTTACCTTTTAGAGGGCCGCTCCTCTTCCTGCTCCGGGGCCGCTCCCTCCTCTCCGCCTGACGTTGAGAGACAGGGGAGACTGAGGGGCTGGGGCAGTCCTCACCCCCCCCAGACGAGCCGAGAGACAGGGGAGACTGAGGGGCTGGGGCAGTCCTCACCCCCCCCAGACGAGCCGAGAGACAGGGGAGACTGAGGGGCTGGGGCAGTCCTCACCCC
>VSMD01118780.1:0-31507 GCA_008750895.1 Mirza zaza
ATCAATATAGTTAAAATGTCAATATTACCTAAAGTGATCTACAGAATCAATGCAATCCCCATCAAAATACCATCAGCATTCTTTACAGACCTAGAAAGAATAATTCTTCACTTTGTATGGAACCAGAAAAAACCTCGTATAGCCAAAACAATCTTAAATAAAAAGAACAAACTGGGAGGCATCAGTCTTCCTGACTTCAAGTTGTACTATAAAGCAATAATAGTTAAATCAGCCTGGTACTGGCACAAGAACAGAAGCATAGATATCTGGAATAGATCTGAAATACCAGAGATGAAACCATCAGTATATGGCAATCTAATCTTTGATAAAGCTGACAAAAATATACATTGGGGAAAAGAATCTCTCTTCAATAAATGGTGCTGGGAAAACTGGTTAGCTACATGCAGAAGAGCAAATCAGGATCCCTACCTCTCACCTCTCACAAAAAGTCACTCAAGATGGATAACAGACTTAAACCTAAGACATGAAACCTTAAGAATCCTAGAAGACGTTCGGAAAATCCTATCAGACATTGGCCTAGGCAAAGAATTTATGAGGAAGACCCCCAAGGCAATCACCGTAGCATCAAAAATAAACAAATGGGATCTGATCAAATTAAAAAGGTTCTGCACAGCCAAGGAAACCATCAGTAGAGCAAATAGACAACCCACAGAGTGGGAGAAAATATTTGCTCTCTACACCTCTGATAAAGGCCTAATAACAAGAATCTATCTAGAACTTAAAAAAATTAACAAGAAAAAATCAAACAATCCCATCAAGAAATGGGCGATGGAAATGAAAAGAAACTTCTCCAAAGAAGACAGAATAATGGCATGTAAACATATAAAGAAATGCTCAACTTCTCTAATTATTAGAGAAATGCAAATCAAAACCACAATGAGATACCACCTAACCCCAGTAAGAATGGCCTATATCAAGAGAACCCAAAACAACAAATGCTGGCGAGGATGCGGAGAGACAGGAAAACTCCTACACTGCTGGTGGGACTGCAAATTAGTGCAACCTTTGTTGAAAAGAATTTGGAGATACCTCAAACAGCTAAAAATAGAAATACCATTTGACCCTGCAATAGCATTGTTAGGCATCTACCCAAAAGAGCATAAGACATTCTATTATAAAGACATCTGCACCCGAATGTTTATAGCAGCACAATTCACTATTGCACGGTCATGGAAACAACCCAAGTGCCCATCAATTCATGAGTGGATAACTAAAATGTGGTATATGCTCACAATGGAATATTACTCAATCCTAAGAAATGACAGTGAGCTAGCACCATTTATGCTATCCTGGATTAAGCTTAAGCCTATTATCCAAAGTGAGGTGACACAAGACATGGAAAATGGGCTCCACATCTACTCGCCATCAAATTGGTACTGACTGATTTAAACTTTGGTTTTCCAATGGTGGCAATGCTCACCAGAGATTCGGTGTATGTGGGGGGACCCAACCTTAAGGATGGGATGAGCAATATGGAGGGGGAGGGCATACCTCTAACCCTTCTTAGGGAGAGGCAAAGATATACAATGTAACCAAAATGCTAAAAAAAAAAATCAAAAAACTTTTTAACAGGTGGTGGGCAGGCAGGTGTGGGGAGGAGTCAAGGGGTGTATGCTTCCATAACGTGTATGATGCACACCACCAGGGGATTGGTCATATCGGGGGGAGGGAGGGGGCAGGGGCAATATTTGTAACCCTAAAAATATTTGTACTTCTGTAATTTGATGAAATAAACGGAAAAAAAAAAGACACCTGCACCCAAATGTTTATAGCAGCACAATTCATAATTGCAAGGCTGTGGAAACAACCCAAGTGTCCATCAATCTAAGAATGGATTAATAAAATGTGGTATATGTATACCATGGAGTACTATTCAGCTCTAAGAAACAACGGTGATATAGCACATCTTATATTTTCCTGGTTAGAGCTGGAACCCATACTACTAAGTGAAGTATCCCAAGAATGGAAAAACAAGCACCACATATACTCACCAGCAAACTGGTATTAACTAAGCAGCACCTATGTGGACACATAGGAACTACAGTAACAGGGTATTGGGCAGGTGGGAGGGAGGTGGGGGGTGGTGCATACATACATAATGAGTGAGATGTGCACCATCTGGGGGATGGTCATGCTGGAAACTCAGACTTGTGGGGGGAGGGGGAAAGGGCATTTTTTGAAACCTTAAAATTTATACCACCATTATATGTCAAAATAAAAAAAAAATTCTTCTGTCATATATATTTTGCTTTCACTTTATTGTGTATCACTTGGCACACACTCTTACCTAGCCTTCTTTCTGGTCCAGGCTCTCTTAGAGAGTAGCTATCTTGACAGAAGTAAACTGGACACAGGTCAGACAGGAGCCACAAAGGCAGCTGCCTATATAAACAGTTTTGTGTGAAGGCTATACCTGGTCCTGGGCCAGACACTTAGGCAGTATGCTGTACACCAGGATAAAGAAGCATCTTGTGAAAGGTACACTGTAAACATCCATGACCAAATCCCTTGGATTCCTGGTCAGTGCAAGGCTAGAGTATGGCCACTCTTAAAAGAAAGACCTCAAGACAAAATTAAAAATAAATCATATCAAAAATCACAACACTTGTATACATATATGTCCCATTGATTGTCATGATTGCTGGTGTAGAGAATCCAGAAGAATAATTACACATCATTTAAATGTCCTTGGAGTTTGTTCTAGGCTCACATTTAAATATAGTTCTATTAGTGGGAATTCTCAGTCAAAAAGTTGTTATATGAAGAATGACTTGGACCAACAGAAACCTCTCTAGATTTGTTATTTTATGTCTTTGCTTACGTTCTCCCTATTCACCCATTAGCATACACCAACCTGCACAGTTGGCTCTGTCTTCTCACCCTTTCAGGAGGCATTGTAGAGAATAGCATTATGGGTATTCAGTCTGCCTCTCTATTCTTTCAGGAGGTTGAAGTTAGCCTGGTATATCCTGTAAGGTGGTCCACTAGGCATAGTTATAATGTAGATCTTCATCTGGATCAACAAGTTGAATTAACATGAAATGTTTGACTGATGTGAAGTATGTGGAATGATAGAGGATGTCTTTATAAGGCTGACTTAACTCCTGGGTGGATATTAGTGGAATAGGAATGGGGTCCAGTGTGAATTCCTACCTGGATAATACTATGCAGCTATGCATGCAGCTGATCTTCTAGTTTCTAAAGGACATTTAAGACCCAAAACCACATAGTGAACCTATAACTGTAGGTTATCCAACTCAGAAGTTTTACTTCTTTCAATTCCATTTGCATTTTTCTTTCTTTCTTTTTTTATTTTTAAAATTTGCTTTTATTTTTATTTTTTTTAATTTTTTATTTTTTCATAGTATGGGGGTACAAATATTGTTAGGGTTACATATATTGCCCCTGCCATTCCTCCCCATGCCCTCCCCCCCCACCTTACCAAAATATCAAGCCTGTCCTACTCTCAGGTGGTACGCATCGCACCTATTTTGTAAGTGTAAATTCTTCCCCTCCTCCACCCTCCCATTTGCCTACCACCCGATAAAAGTTTGTTTGTTTGTTTTTACCCTTTTTTTGACCTTTGGGTTACATTGTATATCTTAGCCTTTCCCTTGGAAGGGTTAGAGGTATTCCCTCCCCCCCCACTATGCTCACCACAACCCTAAGATGTGTATCTCCCCCTCCTCCAAACCCTAGTGGGCACTATCCCCATTTGAGCATCATAGTTTTAATCAGTCAGTACCAATTTGATGGCGAGTAGATGTGGAGCCCGTTTTCTTGATCTTGTGTCACCTCACTTAGGTAACGGGTTTAAGCTTAATGCAGGATAGCATAAATGTTGCTAATTCACTCTCATTTCTTAGAATTGAATAGTATTCCATTGTGAGCATATACCAAATTTTAGTTATCCACTCATGAATTGACGGACACTTGGGTTGTTTCCATGATCTTGCAATAGTGAATTGTGGTGCCATAAACATTTGAGTGCAGATGTCTTTATAGTAGAATGTCTTATGCTCTTTTGGGTAGATGCCCAAAATGCTATTGCTGGGTCGAATGGTATTACTATATCTAGCTGTTTGAGGTATCTCCATATTCTTTTCCACAGAGGTTGCACTAATTTGCAGTCCCACCAGCAGTGTAAGAGTGTTCCTGTCTCTCCACATCCTTGCCAGCATTTGTTGTTTTGGGATTTCTTGATACAAGCCATTCTCACTGGTGTTAGATGGTATCTCATTGTGGTTTTGATTTGCATTTCTCTGATGATTAGAGAAGTTGAGCATTTTTTTATATGTTTGTAGGCCATTATTCTGTCTTCTTTGGAGAAATTTCTGTTCATTTCCATTGCCCATTTCTTGATGGGATTGTTTGATTTTTTCTTGTTTATTCTTTTAAGTTCTAGATGGATTCTTGTTATTAGGCCTTTATCAGAAGTGTAGAGAGCAAATATTTTCTCCCACTCTGTGGGTTGTCTATTTGCTCTAATGAGGGTTTCCTTAGCTGTGCAGAAACTTTTTAATTTGATGAGATCCCATTTGTTTATTTTTGATGTAGTGGCGATTGACTTGGGGCTCTTCCTTAAAAATTCTTTGCCTAGACCAATGTCTGATAGGATTTTCCCAACATCTTCTTCTAGAATTCTTAAGGTTTCATGTCTTAGGTTTAAGTCTGTTATCCATCTTGAGTGAATTTTTGTAAGAGGTGAGATATATGGATCTTGTTTCAATCTTCTGCATGTAGCTAACCAGTTTTCCCAGCACCATTTATTGAAGAGGGATTCTTTTCCCCATTGTATATTTTTGTCTTCTTTATCAAATATTAGGTTACTGATGGTTTCATCTCTGGTATCCCAGATCTATTCCAGATATCGATGCTTCTGTTCTTGTGCCAGTACCAGGCTGATTTAAGTATTATTGCTTTATAGTAAAGTTTGAAGTCAGGTATCAGTCTTCCTGACTGCATTTTTATTTCTTATAAGGATGTCTGGGAAATATGTTTTTTTAAATCTTGAATGTATGAAAATACCTTTCTTCTACTTTCATGCTTCACTAATAAAAATGATATCGTATTATAGATTAGAAATAATTCAATAATTTTGAAAGCTTTTGTCTTTTATCTTCCAATCCCAATGTGAAACATACTAAACCATTCTCATTTCTGCTCCTGTAAATGTGACCTCCCTTCCCTTCTCAAAAGCTTTTAGGACCTTCTGTTTATTCTGGTATTCTGAAATTTCATAATGATATACATTTGTATAGGTATTTTTAAAATTTGTTATACTAGACATTCAGTAACCATATCCTTCAATTTGGGGAATTTGTTTTATGTTATTTGTTTGATTTTCTTTACCTTCTGTTTCGTTGTTCTTTTGTTTTAGAATTTCTACTATTATTATTGCCTGAGGATGACAAACTGATGATTCCATACTTTTCTATTTCCTTATCTCTCTCTCAGAAACTTTAATTTAGGCATAATTTACATTTGATAGCATTTGCCAATTTCAAATGTATGATTTAATGGGATTTGAAGAATATATGTATCTGTGTAACCACCAGAGCAATCAAGATAATTGAATATATCCATCACCCTTAAACTTACTTTTCCTTTATAGCCAATCCCCTCCCTGCTTTGCCCAGCCCTTGGAAATCACTGATTAACTTTCTTGGCTACAGTGTTTTTTCTAGAGTTTCATGTAAATGGAATTATATGATATGTAGTCTTTGATATCTGCTTCTTTTACTTAGCAAAACAATTTTTAGATTTATTACTGCTGCCTGAATTAGTTTGTTCTTCATTGCTGAGTAGTATTTCATTGTATGTATATACTGCAATTTGTTTATACATTCACCAGTTAATAGACATTTATTTTCAGTTTTTGGCTCTTATGAATATAAGAGCCATAAATATTATTAAACATTTATGTACAAGTCTTTTTGTAAGACACACATTTTTTATTTTTCCTATTTAAATATTTAGGAATGATTTACTAGCTTGTATGGTAATCGTATGTTTATAAGCAATTGCTAACTGCTTTCAAAAGTAGCTGTACCATTTTGCATTCCCATCAGAAATGTATGAGAGTTCTAGTTGCTGTGTATTCTTGCTTGCACTTGTTATTATTATCAGTCTTAAATCTTAGCCATTCTAGTGTGTGTTTATTAGTAGTTCTTTGTGGTTTTAATTTGCATTTCTGTAATGATTATTGATGTTGAACATCTTTTCATGTGCTCAATTGTCATTTTTATGTCTTTTGTGGTATAGTGTCTTTTTCAAATCTTATTTTCTATTGGGTATTTGAAGTTTAGAGTTGCAAGAGTTCTTTATCTATTCTGGGTACAATATCTTCACATGTATGTGTTGCATGGGTTTCTTGTAGTGAATCTAGTCTAATAGCATGTCTTTCCTTTTGTTAATGGTGGGAATTTTAATAAGCAAATTTTTAATTTTGGTTAAGTCCAGTTTATTAATTTTCTTTTTATGGTTCATGCTTTTCAAGTCCTAGCTATAAAATCTTTTGCTTATCTCAATGGCAAGATTTTCTCCTATGTTTTCTTTTAGGAATTTCATAATTTTAGTTCTTACACTGGGTCTGCTTGTCCCATTTTAGCTATTTTTTTAAACATATGGTAGGGGGTGAGGGTTGAAGTTCATTTTATTTTACCTGGATATCCAATTATTCCAGCATTATTTGTTGAAAAGACTGTCCTTTCTCCATTGATTACTTTGAATTAAAAAAGATAGTCTTTTGTCAAAAATTAATCTACCTTATGTGTGGAGATGTATTTTTGCATTCTCTATTCAATTTCATTAATTTGTGCATATATTTGTATGCCAAATCATACTGTCTTGATTACTGTAACTTTATAGTAAGTCTTGACATCAAGGAATGTACATTTTTCCAACTTGTTCTCTTTCAAAATTTCTTTGGCTATTCAAGGTTCTTTCATTTCCCTCTTCAAACTCTGAGTCAGCAGTTGGAGACAAAATAAAGCCTTCAGAACTAGGGATTCAGTTTCAATCTTCTGCTTATAGTTATCTAGTTTTCCCAGCACTATTTATTGAAAAGAGATTCTTTTCCCCAGTGTATATTTTTGTCTTCTTTGTTAAAGATTAGATGACGATATGCAGATGGTTTCATTTCTGGGTTCTCAATCCTGTTCCAAAGGTCTATATCTCTGTTCTTGTGCCAATAACATGCTGTCTTGGTTTCTGTAGCCTTGTAGTTAAGCTTGAAGTCTGGTAGACTGATACCTCCCAATTTGTTCTTTTTGCTTTGGATTGCTTTGGCTATACAAGGTCTTCTCTGGTTCCATACAAAGCATTAAATTATTTTTTCTACATCTGTAAAGAATGAGGATGGTACTTTGATAGGGATTGTAGTAATGCTGTAGATCACTTTAGGTAGTATGGACATTTTAACAATATTGATTCTGCTAATCCATGAGCAAGGTATATTTTTCCATCTGTTTATATCTTCTACAATTTCTTTTCTTAGTGTTTCGTAGTTCTCCCTATATGTATCTCTCACCTCTTTTGTTAAATATATTCCTAGATATTTAATTTTCTTTGAAGCTATTGTAAAAGGTGCTGAATTTTTGATTTGATTTTTGGCTTGCAGAAGATTGAAACTGGATCCCCACCTCTCACCTCTTACAAAAATCAACTCACAATGGATAACAGACTCGAACCTAAGGCATGAACATTAAGAATCCTAGAGGGAAATGTAGGGAAGACTCTTTTAGACATTGGCCTAGCCAAAGAATTTATGAAGAAGACCCTCAAAGCAATCACAGCAGCAACAAAAATAAATAAATGGGTCCTTATCAAATTAAAAAGCTTCTGTATGGCCAAGGAAACTATCAGTAGAGTGAATAGACAACCTACAGAATGACAGAAGATATTTGCTGTCTATACATCTGATAAAGGGCTGATAATAAGCATTCATATAGAACTCAAAAAAATGAACAAGAAAAAAATCAAACAACCCCATCAATAAATGGACAAAGGACATGAACAGAAACTTTTCAAAAAAAAGACAGAATAATGGCCAGCAAACATATAAAAAATGCTCAACATCTCTAATCATTGGGGAAATGCAAATCAAAACCACAATGAGCTATCACTTATCTCCAGTGAGAATGGCCTTTATCAAAAAGTCCCCAAACTAAAGGCAATGTATGTAACCTTAACATTTGTACCCCCATAATATGCTGAAAAAAATTCCAAGAAATATAAATGGTACAAACTACATTATTGGATCCCAATGTCATAAAATTAAACATAAATAAACAAAATAGGGAAAAGTTTACATATGGAAATTTTAAACACTTTCTGTTAAACAATTCTTATACATCAAAGAGGAATTTGTGACCAAAGCTTATTTTTAAGAATTTTGTGACTATATTTATTTGTTTATTTTTCCATATGAAGTTTCAAATAAATTTATCTCATTCAAAAAAAGAAAAAGTCCCAAAACAACAAATGCTGGCAAGGATGTGGAGACATAGGAACACTCTTACATTGCTGGTGGGAATGCAAATTAGTACAACCCCTGTGGAAAATAATTTGGAGATACCTCAAAGAGCTAAAAATAGAAATACCATTTGATCCAGAAATTGCACTATTAGGCATCTACCCAAAGGAACAAAAGACATCTGCACTCGAATGTTTATGGCAGCACAGTTCACTACTGCAAGGATGTGGAAACAAGTGCCCTTCAATCCATGAGTGTGGGTTAATAAAATATGATATATGTATACTATGGAATACTACTCAATTACAAAAAACAGTGGTGATCTATCACCTCCTATATTATCCAGGGTAAAGCTTGAACCCATTCTCCGAGGGGAGGTATCACAGGAATGGAAAAATAAGCACCACATGTACTCGCCATCAAATTGGTACTAACTGATCAACACTAAGGTGCTCACATGGTAGTAATATTCATTGGGTGTTGGGAGTATGGGGGTGGGTAAACTCATGACTAATGGATGCAGTGAGCATTGTATGGAGGAAGGGCATGCCTCTAGCCCTGGCTTGGGTGAGGCAGAGTCAGAGCTTGTAATCAAAATGTTTGTATTCCCATAATATCCTGGAAAAAAAAAGCCTTGAATGCCTAGCTTGGAATTTTGCCCCACTGTGGATGAATTTTTATCTACGGCCGGAAAAGTAGCCTTGGGCCTTATATTCTTAGGTGAAAATAGAAATACCATAGAAAGATGATGGAGTCAAGTTAGCTTGGTGCCTAGAGGTGGTGTGCAGAAGCCTACTAGAGAGAACTACACCTAATGACCCTGCGTATTTGTAAAGCAGTCCTTCATTATCTCAGATGCTCAAATTGGTATTTTCTTGCTTAGGAGGCAAAGAGCAGAAAAAAGGCTTTTACGGAATGAAAAGAGAAAGTTATCTAACAGTAGTTCTATATCTTTTACTACTCAGAAGTGATTTATTTTATAGCTACTTCCAATTTTACACAGTCTTCTTCAAACAACAATGGCTAAGATTAAACACTTTGCTTATTGCATTGCTTGCAGTTTGATTTCCAATGGTTTAATCCCAAGTATTTGTGCTTTATGTTTAGCTAATGCCCACTAATATAAATTTCCTTATAGCTACTATTATAATCTATTGGCTATATAGTTATTGCTCTGGAAGCTGATCATCTTTGTTTTCTGTTTTATTTTATTGCTGTGTATATGAATTACAATCATTCAGGTATGTAGACAGACACAGGCACTATTTCTCTAATTTTGTACTTCAAGAGATTAATTTTCATTTATACAATAAACTTGTTCATTGAAATTTACAACGTTGATAACAATCTTTATATGTCATTCTTAAGTAGCCTAATTAATGAGTTTCTCAACCTTTTTTTCCCATTGTTGCCTTCCGCTAATGAGAGAAACAAAATACTAAGGAATAATGTTTTGTCGGATAGCACTGAGTTTTGGAGGGCCGCAAACCATTATATATTTAAAATTTTTTGCCTCCAAGGACCAGTTTTTGCCTTATGAGAGTGAGAGTGATATTGCCCTCTTAAGGATATGATGCATGGTCCAATTGATGTAAAATTGATAATTCTATGACAATTACAATGATAATAACTTTTCTTTATTGATTATCCATTATATAACAGTCATTGTACTATATGCTTAACAAATGTCTGATTTAGCTCTCATAAAAATCATATGAAGAATGTATTATTCCTATTCTCTGAACAAAGAAACTGAGACAAAGTTGAACTTGTCTAAAACATGTTTCAAATTCTAGATCTCAAGATGACATGTGTGTCCTAACTCTTTCCTCACAAAGATGCTATTAAAATTAATGGAAAAACCAAGCTATTTTGTGACTAGAGATACAGAGTTTATTGTGGCACTAGACATCCCAACATATCCAGAAATGGCTCTGTCCATCCTGTTTGGCATCATTTATGGGTCATCAAAGATTTTCTGGTCTGTGAATAGCTTATACTCTTCTGAGAAGAGCAGTTGACATGATTATAAGGAACTTTGTAAATATATTAATAAAATAATGATTCTAGAGAGGATGTTTACAATCACAAGATAAAAACATTTTTTTTTTGTTTTGGAAGAATTCAGGCACAGTTTTTTTATATCCTGATACTCCTAAAGAGCATTTCATCGATTCATCAATTAAATTATATTTTTTCTTTTTATATACTTAGCCTATTTAAAAAGATAAAATAGGTCCTCCAAATCCTGCTGCAGCCATTGCCACAGGCATGATGCCGAAACAAAAGTAGCAGAATCAGCACCAGCCACCGCCGCTGCAGCCCCCGCTGCCCGAGTGGGAAGAGCCTGGAGATGAGGAGGATGAAAGTCCCATCGGACCACCCATCCTTCTCCTCTGATGGCCAGTGGAAAGCCTGGTGATCCCAAGTTAGGAAGCCAGAGAGTAGAAGATATTTGCAACAAATACAACGAATAAAGAGCTCATATCTAGAATATATAAAGAACTCTTCCAGACAAGCCATTAGGAAAATTGACAAAAGACTAGAGTGGACACCTTATAAAAATGGAGATCTAAATGAACAAGAAACATGTGAACAAGTATTCAAGTCATTAATCATCAAATAAATGCAAGCTAAAAACACACCACTTTGAAATTGGAACTCTTATGCACTGTTGGTGGATTTGTAAAATGGTGTAATCACTGTGGAAAACAGTATGGAGGTTCCTCAAAAAATTAAAAATAGAACTATCATATGACAGTCCCACTTCTGGGTATATATCCCCAAAATTAAAAGCAGGATATGAAGAGATATTTGCACATCCATGTTCATAGCAGCACTATTAACAGTAGTCAGGAAGTGGAAGCAACCCAAATGCCCATTGACAGAAGAATGGATAAACAAAATATGGTGTATACATATAGTAGAATATTATTCAGCCTTATGAAAGAAGAAAAGCCATCACATACTACAACATGGATGAACCTTCAGGACATTATACTAAGTGAAATAAAAGACAAATTCTGTGGGCCAGGTGTGGTGGCTCATACCTGTAATCCAAGCACTTTGGGAGGTTGAGGCAGGAAGATGGCTTGAGGCCAGGAATTCGAAACCAGTCTGGGCAACATAGTAAGATGCCCAGACATCTCTACAAAAATTAAAAAAATTACCCAGACACAGTGGCATACCTTTAGTCCCAGCTACTTGGGAGGCTGAGGCAGGAGGACTGTATGAGCCCAGGAGTTCGAGGCTTCAGTGAGCTATGATCACACCATTGCACTCTAGCCTGGGTAAGAGAATGAGACCCTGTTTCTAAAAATAAAAATAAGTAAACATTTATTTTTATTTATTTATTTTGTTTCAGCATATTATGGGGGTACACATGTTGTTAAGGTTACAGATATTGCCCTTGCCTCCTCTCCCCCCTCGAGTCAGAGCTTTAAGCATGTCCATCCCCAGGTGGTACGCATCATTATGTATGTATATACTCATCCCCTCCTCCTCCCTCCCACCTGCCACCCAAGAAATTTTCTTTTTAACATTTTGGTTACATTTTATATCTTTGCCTCTCCCTAGGAAGAGTTAGAAGTATGTCCTTCCCCTCCACAATGCTCACCACATCCCTAAGATGTGGGTCTACCCCCCCAACCCTTGAATCCCTGGTGAACACAGTAAACATTTTTTAAAAAGGCAAATACCAGGCTGGGTGTTGTCTCACACCTGTAATCCTAGCACTTTGGGAGGCTGAGGCGGAGGACTGCTTGAGCTCAGGAGTTTGAGACCAGCCTTAGCAATAGCAAGACCCCGTCTCTATTAAAAATATTAACATAAAATTCTCTGGGTGTGGTGGCACACACCTGTTGTCCCAGCTACTTGGGAGACTAAGGCAGGAGGATTGCTTGGGCACAGGAGTTTGAGGTTGCAGTGAGCTATGATGATGCCACTGTACTCTACCTAATGTGATGGAGTGAGACTTTGTCTCAGAATAAAATAAAATAAAATAAAATAAAATAAAATAAAAAGCAAATATTGTATGATTCCACTTATCTGAGGTATCTAAAGTCAAATTCATAGAAACAGTGAGATGTTGGGTACCAGGGGCTGGGAGAAAGGGACTAAGAAAAGGGAGTTGTTTAATGGGTATAGAATTTCACTTTCACAAGATAAAGTTCTGGAGCTCTTTTTCACAGCAATATGAATATACTTAATACTACCGAACTGTGCATTTAAAATCAGTTAAGATTGTGAATTTTATGTTATGTTTTTTTACCACAATAAAAAGCAAACTCTATACCACTATTCACATTCACCAGAATGGCAAAATAGGAAAGACTAACAATACTAAGTGTTGTCAAAGCAATGGAACAACTTCTGGTCACAGTATAAATTGGTATGAACACTTTGAAAAAAAAATTTGACATTATCTATTAAACTGACGCATGCATATACTCTGTGGCCCAGCAATACATCTACTGCATGTATACTCGACAGAAATGCATACGTATATCTAACAAGGACATGTATAAAAATGTTCATAGCATTTTTCATAATAGCCCCAAACTGGATACCATCCACATGTCCATCATGAGTAGAATGGATAAATAAGTTGTGTATGTATGCAATGGGTATAACACTGCAATGAACATGAACAAACTACTGCTACAGGCAAATGGATGAATCTTACAAACGTGATATTGAACAAAAGGAGCCAGACACAAAAGAATAGAGACTGTATGATTCCATCTATGCAAAGTTCAAATATAGGCAAAAACTAACCTATGGTGTTAGAAATCAGGACAGTGGTTACCTTTGTGGAGGAGGGAGAGGCTGAAGACTCTAGGGGAAGATCTTCCTTCTTCCCTAGCTTCTGGGGGTTGCCCACATTCTTTGGCTTGCAGCCAGATAGCTCAAATCTATGCCTCCGTCTTTATGTGGTATACTTCCCTCTGTCTCTGTTTCTGTGTATCTTCTCCTTTTCTTATAAGGGCACCAGTCATATTTGACTAAGTTCAACCCACAACAGTTTGCTTTCTAGACTCTGAAAATTCATGTCCTTCTTATGAGCAAAATGCATTTAACCCATTCCAACATTCCCAACAGTCTTAGTCATTCTGGCATCAACTTTAAATTCAAAGTCCTATCTAAATATTATATCTCACAAAGTCTGAAATCTCATTTTATATATTATCTAAATCAGGTATGAGTGAGACTCTGGGTATAATCCATGTTGGACCAAAATTCTTCTCCATTCACAGACCTGTGAAACTAGAAAAAAGATGATATGCTTCCAAAATACAATGGTGGGGCAGACATAGGATAGGTACTCCCAGTCCAAAAGGAAGAAATTGTAAGGAAAAAAGGCATCACATCTTCCAAGCAAGTTAGAAACCTACCAAGACAACTCCATTAGATTTCCAGGCCTTAGAATAACATTCTATGACTTAATGCTTTGTTCTCTGACCTTGCTAGGGCAGCGGCTCCACCTCAGCACATCAGGGAAGTGGCTCTATTTTCTTGGTCCTCAGTCATTCTTCCTTCATTTTGTCACATCTCTATTTCTTTTATCTGATGGAATAAAATTCTCAAAACCTTATTGGTCTTCTATGGATGTTAAAGAGATCCACACTGTTAGACAAAAAGGTTCTCTACAGGTCATTCCTGGATAATGCCATTTCTATTCCTGGCTTTTGCTGAGGTGGTTGATTGGATCAGTAAATCACATACTGAATCTCTTTAGCAGGAGGTTGTCCAGGCAGACCGTTGACCCTATTTCCAGAGCATGATATCTAGGGAGGTTGAGAGTTTTCCAATTCATCAAGTGCTGCTTCCTTTTTGCTTAACAATTTCTTCCTCAATTTATCTCTTTCCTCTTGAATTTTTCAGTGAGCAGCAAGAACAAACTAGGCCATACTTTCAACACTCTGATTGGAAATCTCCTCAGGTAAATATCCAAGTTCATCACTTACAGTTCTACTTTCCATCACTGAACCGCACAGCACAATTCAGCCAAGTTCTCTGCCACTCTATAGCAAGAATCACTTTCGTCCAGTTTCCTGTAACATCTTTCTAATTTCCATCTGAGACCTCACTAGAAGCACCTTAAAATTCAAATTTGTAGCAATAATCTCATCAAGGCAATCTAGGGTTTTTCCAGCATGTGCCTTAAAAATTTTCTTGCCTCTACCTATTTCCTAATTCCAAAGCCACTTCTACATTTTAAGTTGTTACAGAAGCACCCCACGTCCTATTACCAAAATCTTTTTTTGTTTCCTGGGTCTATTGGAACAAAATACTATAAATTGGTGCCTTAAAACAATAGAATTTATACATGCATAGTTCTGTTGGTTAGAAATCTGAAATCAAGATATCAGCTGGTTTGGTTCCTTCTGAGTTCTCTGAGGAGCAGTCTGTTCTGTGTGTCTCTCCTAGGTTCTGGTGCAGTCCTTGGCATTCCTTGGTTTGTAGATGTATCCCCTTAATCTGCCTCCGTCTTCACATGGCATTTTCCTTGTGTGTCTCTTTTCTAAGTCATATTATATTAAGAACCCACCCTACTCCAGTATGACCTCTTCTAAATTTATATCTTAATTATATCTGCAGTGACTGTGTCAGGGTTGATTTCTGAGGGGGGTTGTCCTGGTTCTTTGGCTCGTTGCTTGGAAAAATTGCAAGCAGGGCTGGTGCAAGAGAGTGATGACAGACACTTAACACTTCCACACAAGCAGCTCTTATTGCAGGCTTTCAGTATACAAAGTGAAAAGTACATTTTCTGAGGGGAAACAGGTCTGTTTACATGAGTGGAAAAAATCCTGGGGTTTTACCACATTTCTACTTTAATGTTACACCTTATTATATGCTAAATGGTAGGTGGAATAGTCATTATTTTCCTGGTGAAAGGATGGAGAGTTCTTAGAGCTAAGGGTCCTCCCCAATTTTATCCTTATAGGGTAACTTCCAGGGGTTGCCATGACATTTGCAAACTGTCATAGTGCTGGGGGTGTGTGATTTTTACTGTTAATGTATATTAATGGGGAAAAAGTTACTTTTGGACATGAACTCCTAGTTTTTATGTGTGCTGTTGGTGGGGAAAAGCCCCTAAACCTCACTTTCCTGCTGTTGTAGGCTTGGTTCTAGATCCTCATTGGCCTCCTAAATTTTGCCCCCCTCCTCTTTTCCTGTGGTTAGGGCTACCAACCTGCACCTGTTCCTAACAACCCCATTCAAAATAAGGCCACATTTATAGGTACCAGAGGTTAGGACTTGAACATATCTTTTTTAGAGACAGAATTTAACTCATAACACCTGTTGATGGACATTTGGATTATTCCAATTTTTGGCTGTTGTGAATAAACCTGCTATGAAAATTCATGTACAAGTTTTTGTGTGTATGTTTTTATTTCTTTGGGTAAATTGCTATAATGGAATTTCATAGATATATGGTAAGTTTGTTTAACTTTACATGAAACTACCAAACTGTTTCCAAAGTATTATTATATCTTTTCACATTTCCTCTGGTTATGCACAATAGTTCCATTGCTCTACATTCTTACCAAGGTTGATATTTTCATTGTTTTCAATTTTAGTTATTCTATTGTTATAGTACTCTATTTCATTGTGTTTTTAATGTATTTACATTTCTCTAATGAGTAATGATGTTGAGTGTCATTTCAGGTTCTCCTATATTCTGCTAATATGGTGAATTGATTGATTTCAAGTGTTAAAAATCTTTGCATTCCTGGAATAAATGGGAAGATTGTGGTTCACTTGATTTCCTAATATTTTGTTGAGAATATTTTAGTTTATGTTCATGAGGGTTATTGCTTTGTAGTTTTCTTATGTTTTTTGATTTTGGTATCAGAGTAATTCTCCTCTCATACATTTGAGTTGGGAGCAATTCCAAGGGTTTATGTAAGATTATTTTTAAATGTTTGATAGAAAATTCATTAGTGAAGCCATCTGGGCCTGAAGTTTTTGTGAAAAAAATTCTAAACTATAAATTTATCATTATTTTTTAGAGAATCTAGAACTATTCGATTTTTCTATTTATTTTGTGTGTGTAATGGTAATTTCAGTCTTTCATCAAGCTATGTGCCCAGTATCTGCATTCTGCTTTTCTTGAGTTCAATTACTCACCCCTTCAACACCCTTTTTTTGAAATTGGGAATTAATGCAGATATGAGTATTAAGAAAATTTTTAGAATTTTGTCTACTCACCTTCTTTCTCCCATAGTATTTCTGAGAAAGCTAGGTTAGACGTCCTACAAATTTCTGAAATCTGTCTCACTTGCCTTTCAACTTCTACTTAACAAACATTATGGCATAAGGTTTTATACTTCTTTGTTTAATTTCTACTGATATGTCCTTTTGGTTTGTTTGTTTATTTTTCATGTTCTTTCTTTATATTTTATTTTATTTTTTTCAATCTTTTTTTTAATTTAAGCATATTATGGGGGTACAAAAGTTTAGGTTACATATATTGCCCTTGCCCCACTGTCCCCCAACTCAGAGCTTCAGGTGTGTCCATCCCCCAGACAGTGCACATCTTACTCATTATGTATGTATATCCCCATCCCCTCCTGCCCCTCCCATCTGCCCAACCCCCAATGAATGTTATTACTATATGTGTATTTAGGTGTTGATCAGTTAAAACCAATATGATGGTGAGGACATGTGGTGCTTGTTTTTCCATTCTTGAGATACTTCACTTAGTAGAATGGGTTCCAGCCCTATCTAGGATAATACAAGAGGTGCTATATCACCATTGTTTCTTATAGCTGAATAGTACTCCATGGTATACATATACCACATTTTATTAATCCACTCATGTATTGATGGGCACTTGGGTTGTTTCCACATCTTTGCAATTGTGAATTGTGCTGCTGTAAACATTCTAGTGAAGATGTCTTTTTTATAGAACGTCTTTTGTTCTTTTGGGTAGATACTGAGTAATGGGATTGCTGGATCAAATGATAGTTCTACTTGTATCTCTTTGAGGTATCTCCGTATTACTTTCCACAGAGGTTGTACGAGTTTGCAGTCCCACCAGCAGTGTATGAGTGTTCCTGTCTCTCCACATCCATGCCAATGTTTATTGTTTTGGAACTTTTTGATAAAGGCCATTCTCACTGGAGATAAGTGATATCTCATTGTGGTTTTGATTTGCATTTCCCTAATGATTAGAGATGTTGAGCATTTTTTCATATGTTTGTTGGCTGTTATTCTGTCATCTTTTGAAAAGTTTTTGTTCATGTCCTTTGCCCACTTTTTGATAGGGTTGTTTGATTTTTTCTTGCTGATTTTCCTGAGTTCTAAATAGATTCTAGTTATCAGCCTTTATCAGATATGTAGCATGCAAATATTTTCTCCCATTCTGTAGTTGTCTGTTTGCTCTCATGATAGTTTCTTTGGCTTTGCAGAAGCTTTTTAATTTGATCATATCCCATTTATTTATTTTTGTTGTTGCTATGATTACCTTTGGGGTCTTCTTCACAAATTCTTTGCCTAGGCCAATGTCTAGAAGAGTATTTCCAACATTTTCCTCTAGAATTTTTATAGTTTCACAGCTTAGGTTTAAGTCTGTGACCCAGCATGAGTTGATTTTTTGTGAGTGGTGAAAGGTGTGGATCCCATTTCAGTCTTCTACATGTGGCTATCCAATTTTCCCAGCACTGTTTATTGAATAAGGATTCTTTCCCCCAGTATATGTTTTTGTCTGTGCTGAAAGCAGTAGCCTCCATCTACTAATATATCTTTTTTCTTTCTTTTTTTGGCCTGTTGTTGTTGTCTTCCTCCTCCTCTTCCTCCCACAACCATCACCCCCTTCCTCCTTCTCCTCCTCCTCCTCCTCCTTATTGTTAGTTTTTCTGTGATCTCTCTTACCTCACTAAAGTCTTACATTAAGAATGTTTTGATTTTTAAATTTTTTGGTATGTTGAATTATTACATCTCATAGATTACAAACTATTGGTGGACAAAGACATTATCTTATGGTTTTCATCTACTCCTCCCGAGGCTCTGGACACCTAGTAATGACTCAATGACTTGTTGGCTTTCAGTTGATTACGGTATGAGTTATAAACTGAAAGATGAATCTTGGTTCATGATCTTTAGATTTTGTTCCAGTTTTTATAGTACTCCCTTACAAGACTGAGGTTTTAATGAGTTTAATGATTGAGAGAAGTGCAAAAACCTATAGTAAATAGCCATTGTATTTCATTATTTTCATTCTTACACTCTTTATCCTTTTCCATCCTAGTTGTTGGAAAATGCAATTTCTTTCCCTGTTGATTTGGTCCTTGCACATTTAGCAAGTATTGATTCTCCCCTGAACTTTTTTGCTGCATTTGTAAGAGAGCAGAAGCTGAAGAGCTTTATTTTATTTTATTCAAACAAATACTAACATACCAGTTATTTTATAAAAAATATCTAGAATTTTCCCAGCTCTATAGTTTATAATTGCAATTTAACTGTTTCTGCTTTTGCGAAAGATAGGTTATGATCCTTTACTAATTTTTTAAAATTACGTTTTTATTTACTAGCTGATTTTCTACCAAGATGATTGGTAGACTAACATAGCTTTTTCTTATGTTTAGAACAAATAAGATAGAATTAATTTAACACATTTATTATACCATATACATAAAATTTAATTCTAGACTTTGGTTACTTATTTGATCAAAATGGCAAATATATTTTAGTTCAAACTTAGGAGAGAGAAAAATCACTGTCTAATGAGTAGGTTGTCATTTTAAGTCTGTAGTCTGAATTTTATTGGCTTGTATTCTTACTTATTTTATATAAACTTGAGTGTGTTCCCTCATTTTTCATTACTTCACTTTTTTTTTACAGATCAGCTTATGTTTACTCTAAGGAAATCAGGCAAAATTAAATTGAAATTCTAAGAAGTTATGTCATACCACTATTAGTGTACTATAATGTTTAGTTAGTCTTAGTTATATTCACAGTGAACCACATATTTTCTAGCATTGTTTTCATTTGTTTCTGGGTGATACAAAATTTGCTTAGTGTTTGTGGAACTCAGTTACTTCATCTATTGATTGGGGATACTTAAAATAATAAATGAAAAAATTGTAACAGATGACTTCTCAAATTCTTTCTAACACATCTGATTCTCATTTATATTCTTATATAAATTATTATATAATTTTTTTTATTTTTGAAAATAAATAACTAAACTCAAAAAATTTTAAAAAGTATAATTTTAAAAAGTAAAATTTTAAAAAGTATAATGTTAGAGCTAAGAATATTGGATATATTTGGTAAAACACTGGGAGCTTCAGAGAAATTATTAATATATAGTTATTCTTGAAATCCAGGCATGGCCAACTATCATAGTGTAATGGTATCTCTCTAGTCACCTTATTAAAGATTTTCTGAGAAATATTCTCACGGTCACATTTTGAGACATAGTAATTTCACTGAGTACCAAGTCTAAATACTCTGCTATGGCACTTTTTCAGAGGAGATGAATAAGAGTAAGTTACATCTATCCTGAATTCTCCTAGCTTTATGACGACCTCTTATTCTGAGTCTTCCATATCTGTAAGTTGCCATAGTGCTGTGTGTTGTTTTTGTTTTTATAGGTAGTAAATGGAAAGTTTCTATAATCACCAGTGACTTGCCAAACGCAGGGACCAGCTCACAGATTTATATTATACTATATGGAGAACATAGAAGTTCTGCCCCCATATATCTTTGTGAAACAGATGGAGCTCGATTTCAGGATGGCCATGAAGACATATTTACTGTAAGTAATAAAACTGAATAAAACCTAATATAATATAAATAAATATAAAATAAAACCTTAATATAAGTGATACAGCTGATAGGTACTTTGGAATGAATCCATTTTATGAAATTGGGCTCTTCTTATTGTAACACCATGTGCACTGTAGATCAATCAAAAGTAATTTATGGAAGTTTTTGCTCAAGCAGATTTAATACAAGTAAATCTGCAATATGGGAAGAGACAATAGCTAGAGAGAAATACTGGAGTGTCAACATTTACTGTTTTTATATGGGTAGCTGTCAGGAGCAAGGACTTATGCCTTTCTGGTTCTATAGATAAGGCTCAAAGTCAAGTCAAAAGGGGCAAAATAAAATGATCAAACAAGGACAAAGAAGTCATCAAGTTATTAGTTATTTTTATTAGCTATTAGTTGTTATCAAGTTATTAGACCATCACCAGACACACTGACATCAGGATTTATAGAGAAACAGAGGTAACAACTATGAAGCAGGGGAGACCAGTGCAATGTTGTTAAACTAAAATCAGAAATATAATCAATCAAGGGCAGGGCTTGAAATGGGTCAAGCAGCTAGCACTTTATAGGTGCCTAATAATATCTGTTGAATGAGACTGGATTTATGGAAGGATTGGCTTGAACCAGGTGGAGAGAGAGAATAAAATCAGAATAAGCAAAGGTGTCCTTCAGTATCTTAAGTCTTCACAGGACAGCCACCTAAATGTGACCCTGGATGTTGGGTTTACTATAGCCCGAGTACTTGGCCCACATATGCCACAGAAGAGGCTAAACCACTTGGAACCATTGTTCCCATTAGATTATTTTAAACTGTCCTTTCCAGACTTTTTATATGAGTCAATATTTAAAGAAACTCTTTCTTGTTGATGGTCACTGCAAGTAAAAGTGAACAATTGACTTCTTTTGCATGAGTAAGTAGTAATTTTAGAAATGACTATACCAAAAAGAGTCTGAGCTATTTTTGTTGTTTCTCTATTTTAATGTTGCATGTTTACTTTTAAATTCAGTTATACATTTGCATAGTTTATAGGGCTAAATCATGTTTAGTTCTGCAATATGAAAGGAGTACCTTTAACCCCTCATTCCCATTTCCTTCTCCCACAGGAAACTATTTTCATAGTTTGATGCTGCATTTTTCTGAGTACTGCTAACTACATTTCAGCTCTTTCTGTTGCCTTCCCCTCTTTGAGTACAGTGTTGAATAAAAGTGGCAAAAACTGGTATCCTTGTCTTGTTCCTGATTTGGGGGAAAGCCTTCAGTTTTCCACCACTGAGGATGATATATTCTATGTATTTTTCATAAATGCCCTTTATCATATTCAGTAAATTCTTTTCTATTCCTAGTTTGTTGAATGTTTTTATTATGAAAGGGTGTTGGATTTTGTCACATGTGTTTTTTTTTTATATCAATTGAGATGATTTTGCACCCCCCCCATTATGGTGTATAGTCCTTTTATTATGCTTCTGGATACAGTTTGCTAGTTTTATTGAAGATTTTTGTATCTTCATTTATAAAGGGTTTTGGTTTGTAATTTTCTCTATTTACATCTTTGGCTTTGTTATCAGCATAATGCTGACCATACATAATGAGTTAAGTTAAGAAGGGTTCCCACCTCTTCTATGTTTTTGGAAGAGTTTGGGATGAATTTGGTGCGAATTCTTCTTTAAATATTTGGCAGAATTCACCAGTGAAGACTTCAGTCCTAGGCTTCTTTTTATTTGGGAGGTGTTTGCTACTGATTCAATCTCTTTACTTGTAATAGGACTATTCATATTTTCTATTTCTTCTTGAGTCATTTTTAATGTTTTTTTGTTTCTAGAGATTTTTTCCATTTCATCTAGGTCATCTAATTTGTTGATATACAGATGTTCATAGCATTCATTACAATCCTTTTTATTTTTGTAAAGCCAGTAGCAATACCCCTGTTTTTATTTGTGATTTTAGCAATTCTCTCTTTTTTTCCTTACTTAGGCTAGCTAAAAGTCTGTTAATTTTGTTGACCTTTTTTGAAGAACCAACTTTTGGTTTCATTAATTTTATTGTTTTTATATTCTCTACTTTGTTTATCATCACTCTAATGTTTATTATTTCCTTCCTTATGCCAGCTTAGGGTTTAGTTTGCTCTTTCTTTTCTGTTTCTTTAAGATGTAAAGTTAGGTTATTTACTTTAGATTTTTCTTCTCTTTTAGTGTAGGTATTTACAGCTGTAAGTTTCCCTCTGACCTCTGCTTTCATTGTATTCTGTATGTTTTTGTATGTTGTGTTTTTGTTTACATTCATTTCAAAGTATTTAATTTTGCTATAATTTCTTTTTTTAACCTATTTGTTGCTTAAGAGTGTGTTGTTTAATTTACACATATTTTTGAATTTTTCACTTTTCCTTCTAGTATTGATTTCTAGTTTCATTCCATTGTGTTTGGACAAGAGACTCTAGATGATTTGTCTTTTTAAATTTTCAAGACTTGTTTTGTTACATAATGTGATTTATCCTGGCAAATGTTCCCTGTGCATCTGAAAAGAATTTTATGTTGTTAGGTGGAATGTTCTATAGATGTTAGGTCCAGTTGGTGTATATTTAAGTCCTTTATTTCCTTATTATTCTTTTCTCTAGTTGTTGTATCTACTATTCAAGTGGGGTGTTGAAGTCTATTTATCCATTCAGTTTTGTTAAATTTTACTTATTACATTTTGGTGCCTTTGTGTTAGGTGTGCACATGTTTATAATTTCTATATCTTTTTGATGAACTAACCTCTTTATCAGTATATGATGTCCTGACACCTTTATCAGTGTATAATGTCCTGATCTAAGCTGCTTTTAAGTGGATTTTGTGAAATTACATTGAAAATTGTTTCCTTGGCTCTTTATAGATCATAGTTGGTGACATTGGAACACTCTTTAAGATTCGTATTGGTCATACCAACTGTGGATGCTCACCTTCCTGGCATTGTAAGGAGGTAAGGATATAGCAACACCTTCCCATCCTTTGCAAAATCCTCTGCAAATTTGTCTCAGGAATCAGCTCTCTAGGAGGCATTTCATGCCTATTGTGAGCTGATGGAATCAAACTAGACCTTTTTAGTCAGTGCATTCTTGAAGGCAGGTAGTATCATATGCTGTTATTAATTAATTAATCCATAATTGACTGAGAGAAGCACTTCGACCAAACAATCCTTTCACCTCTCTGCAAGGAAAAGAAAATTACTGGGACTCTGGATAAACTCATATAGCTTCTTGATAGAGTTGCACTACTGATGAAAAGATGACTACCTGTGTGTCATTTGCTTCAGAAAGATTGTAAAGATAGACCATTGTGTTGTAATAATCTACTAGACTTGAATACCAGCTCTGGAATTTAGTCTATTCATGCTAAGCAAGATAATGTTCCTTGAGTATTTTTAAGAGGAAAAAAAGAAAAAGAAAAGGCCTAAATTTTCTACATTGTTGAGAATGAAAAATTCTCCTTATTTCCATGATTGCCAGTAAATGCAGATATTCAGCATTGGAAATCATCTCCAGCTTGTCATCCATTTTTGTGTATAGTGTATTTATATCTTCTGTCACTTCAAAATAAATGATCTGTAACTAAACAAGTTTTCAAAATGCAAAGAACATGTAGCCATATTCCTAATATTCTTGGCAAACTTGCTCTTCTGTGGTTTTATGATATATGAGAAAATTAATTAGAAATTCATGGAAGATGAGTAATTCCTTAAAAACAGATCCGTAAAATTTCATTAGCAGGAATATATAGTTGTTAATACTGCCATATTCTTTATATTAAAGTTATGAAGGAGTCTGAAACAGAGTGATAAAATAAAACTCACTTTATGAAAATAGAGAATGAAGAGGTCAGATTTCAAAATTCACAGTTACTGCCTGGCTTCTATGTGAAATAATGCTCTCTTTTGTGCTATATAGAACTTTTGGAGTATGATATTCAAATTAATTCTTAAGTTATCATATATAATAATAATATCTTGTTTCACTGTCAGTAAACTAATCAAAATTATCATTCATCCTTGTGCCATCTCATTTGACTGATAACTGTTAAGCAAGATTATATTCATTATGAAACTGGGATACTGAGACAACTGTTAGCTTATCTGAAAAGATTATATTGTATTGCAGAGAAATGATATTAAAATCAGGTCTTATAAGAATGGCTTTGAAAACTAATAGTTATTCTTTGTGGTTCTTAGGAACCTTTTCTAAAAGTGACACTGCATCGGAATCACAGTTGATGTGCATTTATAAATGTGAATTTGCGCTTTGGCAGGCCAAAGGCAGGAAGATCACTTGGGGCCGGGAGTTTGAGACCAGCCTTGGCAACATAGTGAAACCCCATCTCTACCAAAATAATAAAAAATTAGCCAGGCATAGTGACACACACCTATAGTCTTAGCTACTCAAGACTAAGGAGGATTTCTTGAGCCCAGGAGTTTGAGGCTGCAGTGAACTACAATCATGCAACTGCACTCTAGCCTGGGTCACAGAGTGAGATCTTATTTCAAAAAAAAGAAAAAAAGTGAATTGCTGGACCTGTCCAAGACCCCTAGGATTGGATGCTGAAAATCTACCTTTTTAACAACGTGATTTTTAAAATACAGTAAAGTTGAAAATCTCTGATTTAAGCTATTTTAAAGGGAATAAGATTAATTTATTAGATAAAATAACACCTCACTGAAGCTTTTAAAAGAATAATAGTACCCTACTCATGAAGGGCTAAGATTTAGAATCAGAAAACATAATTTCTGCTTTTTGATGATTTTTTACTTTTTTCAGTTTCCACCAGAATTTATTAACATTCTTGTTTAACTCCAGGATAAATAGATATAATATGTTATATAATAGGTACCCAAATAAATAATTATTATTTGATTTTTATTCATTGCTAAGGATCCAAGGAAGGAACTACATCAGTTTGAATCTGTAGTGTATAAAATCTACCTCATACTAATCTTTTATAAAATCATTTAAAAAAATTTCTGAGGTGGAAACTATCTCTTTCTAAATAGGAAAATATTAATGACATAAAATTTGGGAGGAAATTGGTATTGTTTGATATAAACATTTCAAAATAGAGAAATTAGAAATAGAGAAATTTAGGTGCAGCTGCTTAAGAGGATTACTTGAGCACAGGAATTCAAGACCAGCCTGGGCAACATAGTAAGACCTGCCTCTAAAATAAATAAATAAATAAATAAGTAAATAGATAGATAGATACAGACAAATTTTGAGATAGAGAAAAGAAATGCCATTGTAATTGAGATGTCAGTAAAAGAAGAAATTAGTCCTTTTCCTGTCAAGTAATCAATTTCTAATATAAAAAATAGATCTTTGAGCTAGGTGGCAGGCTTGGATAAAAACTTTTATTTGTCTCTGTGATAAAACATTCCTACATTTTTTGCAAGTAATATTATTGTTTTTGTAGATACAATTGCAGAACATGAATTCTGGAAGTCAGTTTTATATACCTGTTCAACGATGGTTGGCACGGGATCAAGAAGATGGGGAAATCTGTCGAGAATTTCCTATTTTAAATAAAGGACACCCTATCCTTCCAGGTAGGGAAGATCCAACTCTAGGACACACATATAAAACTTGTTTCCCTAAATGCTGAAGGACAGGGAACTCAATAAGTATATGTTGAGTAAATGTATAAGTGAATAAATGAATGAATAAGGACTGCTAGCTTCTTATCATCTACCTCTCTGGTGTGGCAGCTGCATCTAAATGCTTTTTAGTTGTTTCACATGCTGGCATTCAGGAATATGTTCTGGTCAACAGTTAGCCCTGTTAGAAGGTCAGCTGAAATCCCCTTCATCAAAATAAGGAAATTAATTCTTAAAAGGTCATGACAAAATTAACTGTCAAATGAAGTTACTCTAGGACTAAGAATTGCAAGTCAATGTGTATTTTGCCCACCAGACTCTGCCTTATTTTTGAAAATTTATCTATTTGATCAGGAAATGAAACCACAACTGCTCAGTGACTTTCTAAATGTTTGGCCAGAAGTAGAGATGTGTTCAAGCCTTGCATAAATATGGCTGAGAGTAGCCTCTTGATCTACTCAGGGTTAGGTAGTCATTGCTCCCCACCACAAGAATTCAGGGTGACTGTCCGTAAGAGCCATCTGCTCTTGGGTCTGCTGGCCTCAGTTTTGAAGAGAATGGAATAAGGGTCTATGAGAATTATTAAATGGACAATTGGTAAAAATAGATTTTTCTCTTATTTATTTCATCATATTATGGAAGTACAAATATTGTTAGGGTTACAAATATTGCCCCTGCCCCCTCCCTCCCCCCGATATGTCCAATCACCTGGTGGTGTGCATCACACACGTTATGGAAGCATACAAAAAAAATAGATTTTTCTCCAGTCCAGACTATGTTCCACCAAAAATGTGATAGGTTAGTTTTCTAAAGAATAAGTAATAATAAGTATTATCTCACATTAGTCTTAGGTACAAACCAACCTGTGTAGCTTTTCGAGGGAACATAAACTGCTAAAAGATTTGCATAGACTCATAATTCGTTTGTGGTTTTTAAATAAGGTGTGAAAAACTCTTCTTAAGTTTCTAGTTAAGATATTTTTGAAAAGACATGAATAGACCTATTTAGGCTTGCATGAACATTGTTTTTTTTACCATTCATAACCATTTTTCTCACCATTTATAAGCATTGTTCTCACCATTCTTCCTTTCACCTGAGGAGATATTGACCTGGTGCTGTGTTCTTAGCCACTGTTAATAATGATGCAAAGGTTACTTTTTGCTTTTTCCTCTCTCTGTTTTAACTGCAAAATTCTCCTCAAAGAAGGCATGCTCTGCAAATGCGTACTGATTTTACTTGCTTTCCCTGCTCGGTGCTTTTGGTTTATTAATAAATATTTTTCTTTTCAGTTTTTGCACATGGCTTGGTATTCTAACCATACCCTGTCATGTGCTTAAACTTGGCAAGCCTTTAGTTATCAGCAGTACATATAACAAATGATAACTGACCCTAGTCATATTTTTACCTAGTATTCTAACAAAGATTGATGCTGTGTCTGAAATGATGTCATTACAGACAAGCAATACCTTCACTAGAGATAGACACACCAGTTCTAGGTGGTACAAATAAGGAATTAATTTTAATTAATTTTTTTTGCCATGTTTTGTTCCTTTAAGCCTATAAAGAGTTACAGTAATACTTTTCATTTAAGGCAAAAGGAACTATAAAAGAGTCTACCTGGTTTATGAGTTTACTATCATGTGTTCCTGAAAAAATATGTTTTATAATTATGGAAATATTTCTTGTAGAGGATAAAGGGTTGCTAAGGAAACTGAACAAAAGTGGGCTCTCTCAGGCTGTGTGAGCTATTTTTTAAAATTTTTATTTTTAATTGTGATAACTAACACAGACATTAAATTTACTATCTTAAACATTTTTAAATTTGCAGTTCAGGAGTGTTAGTGTATTTATATTATCGTGCAGGAGGTCTCTAGAACTTTTGCATCTTACAAACCTGGAACTCTATACCCATTAAATACTAATTCTCCTTTCTCCCCTCCTTGCCCTTGGCAACCACCTTTCTACTTTCTGTTTCTTTGATTTTAACTACTTTAGATACATCTAATGAGTGTAATCATACAGTATTTGTCCTATTGTGATTGGATTATTTTACTTAATGTAATAATGTTCTTAAGATTCATCCATGACCTAGCATGCAGCAGGATTTCCTTCCTTTTTATGGCTGCATAATACTTCATTGTATATATATATACCACGATTTCTTTATCCATTCATCTTGCAATGGATGTTTGGATTGCTTCTACCTCCTAGCTATCATGAATAGTGTTGTGATGAACATAGGTGTACAAATATAAATATCTCTGAGATTCTACTTTGAATTCTTTTGGATATATACCCATAAATAGGATTTCTGGATCATATGGTAATCCTATTTTTAATTTTTGAGGAATCTTCATACTGTTTTCATATTAGTTACACCATTTTACATTCCTACCAACAGTGCACAAAGGTTCCAATTTCTCTGCATTCTCCCCAATGCTTGATTTTTCTTTTATTGATATTGTCCATCCTCATGGGTATGAGGTGGTTTTCCATTGTGTTTCTCTAACAATTAGTAATGTTGAATTTTTATAGGCTTGTTGGCTATCTATATATCTTCTTTGAAGAATTGTCTACTCAAGCTGTTTTTCTATTTTTTAATTGAGTTGTCTGTTTCTTGTTGTTGAGTTGTAGGAGTTCCTTATATTTTCTGGATATTAATCCCGTATCAGATACATGATTTAGAAATATTTTCTGTAGTGCTATAAGTTGCCTGCTCATACTGTTGATTGTTTCCTTTGCTGTGCAGAAGTTTTTAAGTTTGATGTAGCCCCACTTGTCTACTTTCGTTTTTGTTGCCTGTGATTTTGGTGTCATATCCAAGAAATCATTGCCAAATTTGATATCCTGAAGCTTTTCCCCTGTTTTCATCTAGGAATTTAATGTATTTAGGTAATATATTTAGCTCTTTAATCCATTTCTAGTTAATATCTGTATATGATAGAAGACAAGGGTCCAACCTCATTCTTTTGCATGTGAATATCTGGTTTACTCAACACCAGTTGTTGAAGAGACTGTCTTTCCCTCATTGTGTGGCCTTGGCACCCTCGTTGAAATAATTTGAGCATGTACTTCAGAATTTATTTCTGAGCTCTCTCTTCTATTATTGGTCTGTCTGTCATTATGCCAGTATTGCACTGCCTTTATTATTATTGTCTGGTAGTATGTTGTCAAATTAAGAAGTGTGAAGCCTCTCACTTTGTTCTTTGTCAAGATTGTTTTGACTATTTGGGGGTCTCTTGACATTCCATATGAATTTTAGAATTATTTTTCTCTATTTCTGTAAAAAATTCTGTTGGGATTTTGGTAGGAATTGCACTGAATCTTTGGGTAATATGGACATTTTAACAATATTAAGTCTGAGGTTGCTAAGATCTACAGTAAGAATGCATCTTCTATTCATGAAATTGCGCAGTTTATTGTTGCAGTTCTGTTTTATCATTAGTTATTGTTGTTAATCTCTTACTGTACCTAATTTATAAATTAAACTTTATCATAGGTATATATGTATATAGGAAAAAATAGTATATATAGGATTTGTTAGTACCTGCAGTTTCAGGCATCTACTGGGGATCTTGGCCCGTATCCACTTTGGATACGGGGAGACTACTATACTTACTTTTTTATTCAAGTAGTGCTTGGTACCTAAAACTTATTTTTCTTTTGTTGCCAGTGACAATATATGAAGTGTATGTGGCAACAGGTGAACTATGGAATGCTGGAACAGTAGCCAATGTCTACATTTCTATCCATGGGGAAAAAGGAGATACAGGATCCAGACAACTATTTAGATCAAAGAGCTCCTTCAACTTTTTAAGAGGACAAGTAAGCAAAAAGTTCTTTCTTTTATTTTAAAAAGATTAATAGTAGCAAAAATACATAAAATTTACCATCTTAATAATTTTAAGTGCACAGTTTAGTAGTGTTAAATATATTCACATTGTTGTACAATAGCTCCTCAGAACTTTTTCACCTTCCCAAACTGGAGATCTATTACTATTAAATAACAACTCCCCATTCCCTTCCGGCCCCCTTCAGTCCCTGGTAACTACCATTCTACTTATTCTACTTTCTGTTTCTGTATGTTTAACTACTTTAGATACCTCATATAAGTGAAATCATATAGTAATTGTCTTTTTGTGAATGGCTTATTTCACTTTAGCATAATGTTCTCAATCATGTGACAGGATTTCCTTTCATTTTAAAGCTGAATAATATTCTATTTTTTGTGTGTATATGCACATATACTACAGTACTACATTTTGTTTATCAGTTCATCCATTAATGGACATTTGGATTGCCTCTACCTCTTGGTGAATGTGGATAATGCTACTATTTACATGGCTGTGCAGATAGCTTTTTGAGACCATCCTTTCAATTATTTTGCATATATATCCCAGGAGTAGGATTGCTGGATCATATGGTAGTTTGTTTTTAATTTTTTGAGAAACTGCCACACTGCTGAGTCTTGGAGGATATCTACTGTAAGTGTTCCTGCACCCATTTAAAATTGCCTGTTCTATATGGTCCCAGGGAACTCTCAGATGCTGAACCCCTACATTCCCAGAGCTAGGTGATTTAGGAACCAATCCTTTAGGTGAGAGCTATAAAGTAGGGGTGCTGTACATGTAGACAAACTCTTTCCAGGGAGAAGCTAGAGACTTGGATTTGTTGTTGCTGTGAGCTAGGGTGAAAAGGCCTGGGAAGTGCCCACATGTCCCATTCAGGCTCTGGGAAGCTTACTAATTATCTGCCTCGTAGATTCCCAGATGCATGTAGGTAGAATCCTGATCCTCCTGATCCCAGACAACAGCTGGGATTGTATGCAGTCAAACCCCTTCCAGGGAGGAAGTGGGAGTTAGATATTTTACTCTGCTCACTTTGCTGACTCCAGGGAGATAGCTGCCTGTTTAAAATCATCTCCTTGTTTTCTGTGGTTCCAGGGGATTTCAAATGCTGAGCCCCATTCACTTCCAGAAGTAGTCGATTTAGAGAGCAGTACTTTGGGTGGCATCCATAAAAGTTGGGGTGCTATAGGTGTGGTCTAAACCAGGCATCCTCAGACTATGCCCTGTGGGTCACATGCGGGTGTTTTTGCCCGTTTGTTTTTTTACTTCAAAATAAGATATGTGTAGTGTGCATAGGAATTTGTTCATAGTTGTTTTTTTTTATTTTTTTTTTTATTTTTTTATTTTTTATTTTATTTCATCATATTATGGAAGTACAAATATTGTTAGGGTTACAAATATTGCCCCTGCCCCCTCCCTCCCCCCGATATGTCCAATCCCCTGGTGGTGTACATCACACACGTTATGGAAGCACACACCCCTTTCCTCCTCCCCTCACCTGCCTGCCCACCACCTGTTAAAAATTTTTTTTTTTTTTTTAACATTTTGGTTACATTGTATATCTTTGCCTCTCCCTAAGAAGGGTTAGAGGTATGCCCTCCCCCTCCAAAATGCTCATCTCATCCCTAAGGTTGGGTGCCCCCCACACACCGAATCTCTGGTGAGCATTGCCACCATTTGAAAACCAAAGTTTAAATCAGTCAGTACCAATTTGATGGCGAGTAGATGTGGAGCCCATTTTCCGTGTCTTGTGTCGCCTCACTTT
>VSMD01118783.1:7191-26582 GCA_008750895.1 Mirza zaza
GAGGGGTGGGCGCTCGTGCTGTGGGGGAGGGGCGGGGGCGCGGGCTCGTGCTGTGGGGGAGGGGCGGGGGCTCGTGGCTCTGCCGGGGTGGGGGAGGGGTGCGCAGGCGAGGCAAACTGTCTTTTCTGCCCTCTTCGGTGCCTCCTTTCTTGATATAATGTTAAAACCAGGTCCTGTGATTTCTCACCTGATATTTTATTCTTCTGAAGGTGCTGTCTTGCGTGGAGAGTTGTTGACTTTGGTGTTCATGAGGAGGGACCATCGCCGGAAGTTTCTGTTCAGTCATCTTGCTCCATTCGTGTCCAGTTTTAATTTTTAAATGAAAAAACAATGTTTTTGTATGCTGTTTGATTCCTTTGTTGTATCGAACACAAATATGTCTCCCTTTTGCATTTGTACTCTCTCCTGCCCTCTGGTCATCGTGATCCTCCTAGGCCACTAGAAGGATCTTACTCATCTGTGGTGTGTGTGTGTGTGAGATTTCTTCTCTAATTTAAAATTAGGTATCATTTTTCCCCGCTTGGTCTTTACCCAAACTACATCAAAGTAGGTTCTACTGTTGTTCAAATGCTAGCCACAAGATCAATACCTGGAGTTCTTTTCAAATAAAATTCTTGTAAAGTTTTGAAGTGGTGTGAATAAATACTGCATATCTAAACTTAGGAGAAAGGGGAATATAGACAGTTCAAAAGCTTTTGAATTCTTTTAAGGAGAATGAATCTAAAGCGTTATTTTGCACTGTATTGTGTACCTGTAAAAAGAGGCTTTAAACAGTTATGGGTAGTGAAATATATTCTTCATTACTTTATTATACACAAGACATTTAATTATGTGACATAATTATCAGGTACCAGATTAAAAAACACATACGGTCCACACACAGCCTATAAAATTTGAGGTCATTTTCCTACAACCATGATTTTGGAGGAAATAGGCATCAGATAATCAGCTAAGTTCTGTATTTCCACAACTTCTAAAGCTAATGGTGGAGAAAATATGTCTTCAAATATACTTGTTCTAATTTTATTTTGAAGTAATAGGAAGTATGTATTATATTTGATGTTTAATATTTCTTCTGATAAACTACATTTTAGATAACCAGTTAACGTCCTTTCTTAGCATCTAAGCTCTCCTCAAAAACTAGATGAGACCTCTGCATTTTTGAACGGTAGGAAGAGAATAATTTTTTCACTCTGTTATTTGTAATTGGTGAAACACAAGTTTTCCTCAATTTGTTTCTTGAGCTGTCACCCAAAAAATGTATACAAAAGATGATAAGAAACATAAATGTAGCATCTCCATTAGAATTAACCCATTTATAATGTTATCAAAACCTCAGGAGGCAAACTCGAAGGCCATATATGAAACAGCCCTCTGTCTCTCTGTTGCTTAAATCCAATTATGAAAATGAGTCATTCCCATTCATTTACTAGTTTACACATGTGGTGATCAAAATATTATCCCATTTCCACTGCTCACCTCCAAATTCAATTCCAGAAATCTCTATGTAATAGCATTAATGTTTGAGATTGAATTGAGGCAGAGTATGCCTTCACCTAAAATCCATTACAATGACTACAAAGGAATGACCATTACATCGAGAAAGGAAGACTGACTGAGAACCAAGTTCAGAAATGAACAAAAAGAGTTCTCAGGCTTAAAAATAATTTTCACAGTAGGTCTTTGTATGTGACATGAAGCTCACCAGAAGAAAAGAGTTTGGAAGCCTACTAGCTTTTGAGGGAGTTATCTTTTGAAAGAAAACTCTCAGACTGGCTTGTCAGTATCTTTAAACAATTTCTGGGACTCCAGAAATGTACAGGACGGAAGTAGTCTGTGAAAAGTGTGAAACCCAAAAAGGGCATTTATTTTCCAATGCTGCCGATTATATAGTCATGGTGAATTTTGGACAATGAATAAATTCCAAAAAGCAAATCTAGCAGTCAAGGAAGATGGGCAGTTTCTACCCAGATAGCAGAATTAAGACCTTGCACATGAGCAAGCAAAGGATCATGGTGACCAGCATTGTTCTTGTCTTGGAATAGTTACTTTATGGTAACTCTGGGCCTGGGAATGCTGTGTGTTTTCCATTCTTTCCTCTCTGAAAGAAAAATATTTCTTTCACTGAGTTCTTGTCTGTATATGTACATTGTATTTTGATATTTTGTGACAGACTTCTCTAAGACATGAGGGACAGAACTGTAAGTCCCCCAGACATACTCAATTTTCAGCTGGATGGAGTTACTTGGTAAAGTTTTTTATGGCTCCCTTCAGGAAAGAGTTCTGTATATCAGAGAAAAGACATGCACGTAGCCAAAGGGGCAGTCTGCACTAAAGACTTCTACCAGTCTTTTGTAATAGAATTCTCAATTTTATAAGCATATATGGTTTCCCTGAATATAAATTATATTGGGTGATTGTTTTGCAGTTAAATATGGAAATATGAGTAAGTTCTAGTCAATAAACTGTAAAGAAAAGTGTGTGGAAATTCTTTCCAAAAGGAGAGGATATGTTTTTTGTCTTTGTAATTTCCGGCTACCTGGATAGCAGGTGTAACCACCAAAGACTGAGAAGCCACGTAGACCATAATGTGACACACCTGGTAAGGGAAAGCAGTATGATCAAAGAAGCCTATGAGGTCTACCCCGATTCCTTTTATGATATATGAAGTATCTCATTTAAGCCATCAGTATTGTGGGATTTTATGTGGGTGGGACCCTAACTGAATCCTATCTAACCAGTATGTCTATCCCCATTTTATACATATGGAAAAAAATAGTAGTAACATTTACCAAACATTATATAGCTTCTAAAGGGCTGGTGAAAGATTTGTAAAAGACCCTAATCTGATTTTAGAAATGTATTTCCTAATCCCCAAAATAAACTAGTTTTCACTGAAAATTAGGTTATACACACACACACACACACACATATAAAACTCACATATGGTTTTGCTCTGTCATTTAGGCTAGAGTGCAGTGGCTCTATCATAGCTCACGGTAACCTAGAACTCCTGGGCTCAAGTGATCCTCCAGCCTCAGCCTCCCAAAGTGCTGGGATTACAGGTGTGAGCCACCATGTCAGGGCTGGGTGATATGTGTTTATTTATTAACATAGTATAGATAAAACTAATTTTGCTAGAGTAAACCATCGATGAGTCATTTATGGATATAAAATACATATAAATTCTCAGTCATATATATATGTAGGACTCCGGATGATAGAGGAATGATAGCACAATATCCATTTTAAATATATTAATAATATTTTCATTATTAAACATAAAACTGATATGACAAAATATCATAACTTATAAATTTTAGGTGAGATAAGATCAGTAATTAGTTTAATAGTCTATATTTTTAAGCATTGTTAATATTTTAAATTTTAAACAGTGGAAAATAACGGTAAAACAGCACAAGTTACAAATTAAACAATTTGTGTAAATATTTTGCCTTAAGTCATTCAAAATACACATTTTCTATTTGGTGATTTTTAAAAAAATAAAACAGAAATTGACTTTTATAACCAGCCCGGTGTTAATTAATATTTGACGTGAAATGTAGAAACATTCCTCCACTGAGCCAACAGAATCATAAAAGACTTTTCAGTGACAAAAACACCCATTGGTTTAGAGTCACTGGCTTATAACCTACTGAAGTGAATAATTTCTAGAAAATGCCTTTGTTGCTCTTAATGATGTAAATTACTTAAATTATCAAATGTTTAAAAAGTTAATGTTTTTCATATATTCGAGTAGCTTTTCTTTAAAATTTAGCAGCACTACTTGGCACAGGGTAGGTTGCTAAATTAGTCAAATAATTATAATGAAAAGGAAGAAAACATTAATAAACAACTTAAAAGATATATTGCAATTTACAAAAAGGAAACACTAAACTATTGTTTGGTGAAAGTAGAAAAAATGCAATGAAGTGATTACGCTAAAGTGGGAGAGATTCATGACTGGGACGGCCACATGGAAGAGCTTCTGGAGTTGATGTCACAGCTCTGTTTCTTGACTGTCAGAGAGTGGAGGAGAGGGGTCATTGAAAGGCTTAGTGTTTTCTTTTGGTAATTAATTAAACTATACATTTCTTTATGTGCTTTTCTGAATCTACATTTTATTTTAAAATATACGGATAAAATATTAATACATAGGCAACAAGCGCACTAGAGGACTCATTTCCTCTTCCCATCCCAGAAATATTATCCTATTTAGGAAAACTTGAATGGAAACATGACTATCATTTAATAGTGAAATTCTACAATCTCTTACAGTTATTTGTTCTTACTGATGATTTGGTGAATTCCAGTGTGATTTTATGTTTGTTTGTTTTCATGGCTTCTTTTTCACACCAAAGTGATCGTGGCACCACTTGCTATATCTCTCAAAGCCTTCTAATGTAATTAGTGTGGGAGGGGGGGATGAAAATCACACAGCACAGATATGGAGTCCTGAAATGAACTGACAAAGGAATATGAAGAAATTAAATAATAACTTCCCAAGGTATTTATTTTTACACACATAAGTGTGTACACACAGATATATTTTTAATTTGTCTTACCAAGTTGTGATTTGAACAAGGTATTATTTGTTTAAAGGTCTTCTAATGCTTCTAGTTCCCAAGGTATTTTTGTGCTTCCCATTAATGTTAAAATTGCTCAAAATAATAATTCAAAATAAAAATTTTTCAAAATAATTCAAAATAAATATTTTCAAAATAAAAATTTATTGTCTCTACTATGTGTTTTCTTACTTTCTATTGCCCAATAACTGATGGATTATTAAATTATGAGTAAATATGATTGACAGTATATTGAAACCTTGGTCAGACATAAAACTTAAGTAACTCAAAATCATTCAAATATAAAACTGTAAAGTCAACCACAATTAATTTTGTTAGGTCAAATTTGTACACATTTTAACACTTATAATAAAGATCCAATGAATTTTAAAAAGTTAAAATTAATTTGAATCTACTCTGTATTAATTTTTTAAACCGTCTTCCTTGGGAAAATGCTTTATATGAGTATAAAAATAAACTTTATATGAGTACATAGTAATTACTTCTGATCTACTTTTATTTAGATGAAACTTCCTCCTTTAAAGAGAATAAATTCCTTTCTGAGCTAGAAATCTGGATACAGGAAAATAAAATAAACCCTTCTATTTTTGTCCGTTTGATGTGTTTGCAAATAATCATATTTTAGAAAGTATTGTATTAAAACCTCCAAACATTTAAATGAGTAAAAGTCATTTTTAACTGTGAATTGAATAGTATTAATATGCTTGCATCTCTTTGTATGCACACTGCCCTACAAATGAAGTGTACTAGAGAGTCCAAAGAAGTCAGAGTGGAATTTCAAAAACACTAGGCAAGAATTAAAACAGATTAATGCATTCAGACGAATGGTAGAGAAGACCCTAGTGACTACTGTGGCAGTTGATGTACATGAAAGTATTTAAAATTTCATTCTTTGCTAGTTTGATCTCACGACATTAAAAAGGATGTGCTGGGAAACAATTTAAAATAAAAAGGCTCATTAGGGTGGAAAGCTTAGTAGGTGCTCACAGCGTGGGTGGAGAAAGATTTTTCATACAGAGATTAAGATATAAAAGTCAAAAAGTTTATTTTATCCTTCTTAGAAGAGAGAAAGAGAGAGTGAAAGAGAGGGAAAGCAGGGAGACAGCGTGGCACCCCAAAGAAAGGGAAGGGGTGCTGGCAGAGGGGCCAAGTGGCTCGCTGACTTTAAGGGGGATGAAGAGAAAAAATAACAGTGGTGGCTGTCAGTTGATAACAAAAGTGGCAGCAGGTAGATAACAAAAACTGCAAGGATTTCAAAGTCCAAGAGTTGGTTTCCTGCCTTTCCTTGCAGAAGAGATTATCACAGGAGATGTGACTCTGTCCTCAAGATATGGTTGAGGCTTTAGCTTGTTCTCCTGCTGCTCACTCAGAAACTCTGTAAAAGTAGATTCTCAAATAACAATTTTGAAAGAGAGAGATTTACATCTCTTTTCTGTCAATTCAGCTTTCTTTAGAAGTTGTGCAAAACAGAACTCCTACAAGATACCTGATACAGTGAGAGAACTCATAGGATTGATCTTTAACCATTGCTAGGGGCATTGTGGGATTAGGTATTTTCCTGTTATTTTTGCAAGGCTGCCCCTTTCACATTTGTCACCATATGGACCAGAAAGGTGCTGCTGCCCGATTTTACCTCTTATGTAAAGGAAAGAGAAAAATTGATCCATGCCAGATCAGGCTCAATCCTAGAAAGATCTCTAAAATTAACTTGTTCCAGATCAACTCACACAGATGATACAGACTGATACTTTGCTTTTCCCTGAAGCCCTTTAGGAATTGAATACTAAAACAGCATAACCACACTAGAATGTTAACAGCTGATTAGATCTTAATGAGTCATTCTTTCATAAACAGCCCACATGATGGTCAAACATACTTCTCCCTCAGGGAATAAATATCATATGCTATAATGATGAATAAATTTGGCCATTTTTTCTGCACTTAAATCATTTCTTATATGAACCTGTAGCTGAAGCTGTGAAGGTTATAAATGTTCTAGTCCCTTTGTCTGTTTCCAGAGTTTCTTTAGGGATATCTTCTCTTATTTTCCTTCTAAGATACATGGTACTGCCACATCCAGAAATACGTTATCCCATAAAACTGCTTTACTTCCACAATTTCAAACTTTCTTTAGCCTCCCGTTAGCCTGAATCTTGCCTCGTATCTCCCAGTTCTTTCAAACCCATGTGCCTTATCCAAACACATCTGCCCCCTCTCTCTGGTTTCACATTCATCTCTGTCTGACTTTGATTTGGGGTCAGAATTTCAACGACACCCATCTGGAGTCTCTCCCTCCCTTTTCCTTCTCACTAAAGCAAAATAATAAATACTTTAATGTGCTGGATAAGAAAGCGAGAGAAACAAATATGTCAAAAACTATTGCTATCGAAAGCACTTGTCCTCGAGGCCACATCAGAAGAATGAGAATGAGTGGTTTGGGGAGGAGGAAAGAGAAGTTTTATTACTTTGCCAGCAAAGGAGGAAAAATGGTAGACCTTCTCTGGTCTCAAAATCCAAATTTCCGGAATTATAGAGCTTTTAAAGGGAGGGCCCCTCATTTCTGGCCAATGTGTTTATTCTAATCATCCCATCTCTGCCAAAGACAGAGTTTGTGACCTTTGCCAGCCAGCCACCTGGGAGGGCTGATGCCACCTGGGATGGTTGAGTTACCTCTTTTAACGAAGGACTTAACCTGCCTCAGGGATGCAGGCCAGGACACAGTTCACAAAAAGAGTTGGGGAAGTTTTAAAGAGACAGAAAATATTTTTGCCTTTCTTTTTCTCAGGCCATTTCTTGTTACACTATGTCATTCAGGTTTCCAAGGGCATATCATGAAATATAGAAATAAAACAAGGTCACACATGGATATTGACATGAATGATTAAAAACAATCTCATAGCAAAAAGAAAATAGGTGAGTGTGTGTGTTTGCAGGATAAAAGAGACAGTAAAACTAAAACCAAATATATTTTTGGTAGAAAACAAAAATATGCACCCATCCAATTGGATCTAATGTGGGGATAAGGCAGAAAAGGAAGGTTGAGAGAGCCTGAGTGTAGCCATTTTGACTAATGCCACACCCTAACCACCCTGACCAAAGAAGTGAACAGCAAGTCACCAGCCTGTGACCTCCCAGAAATCAATGAATCACTAAACCAGATGCCTTACAAACTGCGTTTACCAGTTCATGATTCACCTTTATGCCCTGACCATAAGACAGTGCTGGTTACATATGGTTATTTCCCAGTAGGGTTTTCTGAAGGTTTAAAAACATTACCATTGCCTCATAGGGGCCCACCTCCTGCTTGGGAGAGGACCTCTGCTCTGTCCGTGAGGTAGGTCTGCTGTCTGTTTCTATTTCAATAAACCTTTCTGTCACTAGTTGGCTCGTGCTTGAATTCTTTCCTGCATAAAGCCAAGACCCCACTTGGGGAGATGGGGCAGCTTTCCTCTCTTCCTTGGGATGCCCCCTACATCAGATCAGGAAATATAATTAAAGTCCTCTTAACATTAAAGAATTTAACATTGGCCTTATCCAACCTCTAAATATTTTTATTTATTTATCTTTTTGGTTTCTATTCGTTTCTAATAGTAATAGCATTGGAATCCCATCTAACTTTTTATAGATGCCTCAGAGTGACCTAAACATTATTTTAATGTGAAAATATTAAATAAGAAAAACGCTATAGCTTCAGGCCTAAGATAAACAAGCAATTAAAATGATAAAAGAGTATTGGAACAAATTATAGGTTTATATTTAAGTTTATCAATATGATGATGATACTTTTGAAGAATTATTACAAACATTGTTCTCTGTGAAGTAGAAGTGATTATACTATTTATAAACAAAATTGAGAAAGTTACAAGAATCACCAACACATCTTCCACACATTGTCTAGGGTGTCATGAAAAAATATTTTTCAGTACTTTCATATCTATATATATTTTCATCCATTTCTAAGAAATTCTAAAAGATATATAAATTCTTAATTTAAAGAAACTTTCTACATTTTATTTCTGAATTTCTATATCTAATACTAAAATTCCCCAAAGATAGTATATAGAAAAAACATATGTCAATACTACTTGTTTAAAGATTTGGAAATATATTAAATGGCATGCCCATAAATATAATTTCAGGACAAATTTGCAAGAAAGCATGATTTTATTCTGAAGACAATAATGTATCTTTGCTCGTGTATGTGTGTATGTTTGTGAGAGTGTGTAAGTGTGTGTGTATGTGTGTTCATTGATCAAGGTGAAATAAGCCTTTGAGATTCTATCCCTAACTCAGAGAGCTGTCAGATCAGGGAGAAGAAATTAAGGAAACAAGAATAGGGAAAGTTCAGGAGTCCCTATCATCTGATTGATCCAACTTCATATTGACAGAAGGGTATGCCTCATAGGGCCCCATGCAACAGAGTACCAACTAGGGCAATAGTGGAAGCTTTCATAAATTCAAAATACTAGTAGATACTTTAGTTCCAACAATTTGATAATTAAAAATATTAATAATAATTTACTGTTGTGTGAAATATTATAATGGAGACTCATTCAGGTATCTAAATCATCTCAGTTGCTGTTGATTATATAATTTTATGCAAGAAAAGCAACATTTGTTCTTTATAAGAATGAGAAATTACACAAGAGTGGACATAAGTCAGTTGATAACATTCAGCTCTACTGTTTAAACAAAGGAATTGCCAATGCTGGAATAGAAGAAAGATAAGGGAAAAGGAGACACTAAAGACAGTGGAATCTGAGACCTCTAATAAAATGACTAATTATTTTAAGAAATATATGTGCTTATATGCATTTTATGTCTGCATTTGAAAGTATTGAACATTTTAGATGTTCATTCTTGAAACTGAAGATTATTGATTGTGTACCACAATGGTAATGATTCTCCAGATTTTTCTTTAAAGAATTTTTTTTGAAGTTTCATTAATTTGAAATATTTTTTTGTATGGTGGTGACATAAGACCTCTCTCATTTCCATCATACAAAACAAACACTGCCTGGCAGTTTATCGTTTGTCTTTTGACTTGCTAATAATGAACATTAATGTTAATTAATATTAATATTTATGCAGTTTATTATGTCATTCCTTTCCTTTATGATAGGTTTCCTGTCTTGCTTGAAAATGACTCCTAAATTTTAAAGATACTTCTCATATTTTTATTTTATATTTAGAACATTAATTTCCTTAAAACTCATTCTGTATGGGTGATAAATCAAACTTCAAATTTTCTAAGTAGAAAACCTATTATGCAAACATTATTAATTTATAAAACAATCTTAATGACTGAATTGAAATATTCCTTTAATGTATATTATATTCCCCATATTCTTACATATGTCTTGAGATGATTTAGATCACCTTCTTATTTTTTTATTTCTGACAAAATAATTTTGATTATAGCAGATTAATGTATTTTATTATATTGAACTTCAAGTTCTTGATCCTAGAATTCTATTTTAAAACTTTATTAAAATATTCTCACCTTCATTCTCCCATATAAACTTCTAAATCATTTAATACTCTCCATAGTAAAATGCTGATTGATTTTAAATTAAATATTTACAATAAATTTTTCAATGTACAAGAACATAAAATTAAGCCTTTCCATTCTAGAACATTATAAGCTCCTCTATTATTTAACTTAGGAAATTCTTAACAGAACTCTTAAAAAAAGAATGATTTCAATTGTCCAAAATTTAGCTAGGCATGCCAATTTGTGTGAGACACACATCAGATGTTAATTGTTGAGGATATTTCACTTTTGAATAGCAATTAATTTTACTCGATTTTATCTATCAATTGAAATGTCAAACTGACATGATGAATGCTTAAAAGTAGAGGCACAAGTGAAAAGTCAAATTCCAATTTAAATGTGAGCATGGATAGAAGTTTACAGGTTTTTTCAGTTACATATTTTGAAATTTAATTTATTATTTCCTATTTTCTTTGACAGTGAGATTGAATGAATTAAATTATGGTCAATGTTATCAAAGAAATGCATTCATCTTATCCCCTTTTTTGGTCAATTACCACTATACACACTATTCTTTCCTCTGTTCTATATCCAAATTTGAATTAAAAGTGTAAAGACTCAAATGAATATAATGTTAAATGGCAGAAAGATAACAAATATAAAAAGTATAAATCATAAAAGTAGCAATTAATATAGAACCCAGAACTCTAGTATTTGACATTTAAGCATCTCTGAAGACTTCATCATGAACAATTTATAGCCTTAACTACAAATGAAATGTCATAGATAATTGGTCATGTACCTTTGACATTTCATCTTACATTTGGTGAATCAATTTTGTAATCTGCAACATTTGAAGACAATATTCAGGAACTGAAATCTCAGGACTACTTATTTTTAATTATTTTATGGGATATATATATGTTTTGCTCATTTCTTAAAATAAAACAAACTATGCTGACAGAGACAGAACATAAAAATAGAGACACTTTCTACATAAAGATCCTAAAAAGAAAAATGTATTAGTAATATTAATAATTATAGAGGCCTTTTAATTTCTTCCATAAGTGAGTTAAACTTAATATGCCATATTATACTTCTGAGGCTGAGGGGGAAAACTTTGCACATTCCTGAAGAACTTTCATTACATATGGGTGATAAATCAAACTTCAAATTTTCTAAGTAGAAAATCTATTATGCAAACATTATTAATTATATATAATTAATAATTATAATAATTATTATATATAAATATATATTTTTATAAAATATAAATAATATATATAACTTTCATTACATATATTAATACTATATATATAGTATTAATTTCTGTTTATGATTACTTTCCAGATTAGAGTGGGATAATGCAATCTTGTCTAAATTTTGTTAAACATAACTTTTTTGTTACTGCATATAATTAGCCCAAGTAAACTTAGCTTAAGAAGAAAGCAAAGATGTTAATAACACACCAAAACACTTGCTCAATCAAAGTCCAAGGGGATGGTTAGGACTCTGGAAAAATTGGAATCAAGGAAGGATCACTATAAGAATTCTTTCTCTGGCTTCTCTCTTCCTCTCTGAGGATTTAACTCATTCTACTTTCATATAGCCAATCAGATTTATTTATTTCTAATCCCCAAGTTATAATATGGCAGTCAAGAGTGTCCATGTTTACATTTCATTACTTAAATACAACAAACTAGCTGAGTTGGAATCTTAGTAGGATCCAAACTAAGAAGGCTTACTGATCAGATTAGGAAAGAAAGATCCTGTTTGGCTCAACTTGAAAACTAATTTGCTGTGGCCCAAAGGTTCTATACAGAAGGTCGGGGGAAGCTGGGTGAGCATATTTCCCAAAATAATAGTGGAGATGATTCTCCGAAAATGAGATGCAGGACAAGAGATGCTAGGAAGGAAAAAATGAAGAGTGGAAAATATATTTCTGTTTTCATTCCTTTGTTGTTCTAGGGATAAACTGTCTTATGATTCAAGATTGTCTAATATGTAAATCTAAGGAGGGAAAATTATTGAGAATATACTTAAAGAAAACAAACTAAAAACTCTTTAATACGTCTAAATAATTTTCTGATCAACTGAACTTCTTTTCTCTAGTTTAAGAAACAGCTTTTAAAATTATAGAGAGTGACTGCAAATCAATAGCTTCGAGACCTGTTAAATGAAATGGGGAAAATGAAAACCTCATAAAGGTCAAAGTGAACATTGTTGACCTTAAATGGAAAATCAACTTGTAGTTTCTAACGACATCTAATTTATTCACCTATACATTCCTTTTATTTTTTTTACCACATTGTTTACGACCACAAAGCATGCATTCTGAACTTTGCTCCATAATTCATCACTGTCTTGCTAGCTCTTTTATACTTCTTGGTAGATTTAAAAATATATATTCAGTCTAGCTTTTCAGGTTTATCAACGAGACAGACAGTGAGAGAGCGAGAGCAGAACTGCAAAATCACCTGCTCCACCAACTTTGAATCCTACGTGTTTTACTGCTCATGGTGGTTCAGTAGCACAATTCACCTTGTAATACATAAAATGACTCACACTCATGGTACTTGAAACTTTAAAGAAACTGGTAACACACCTGCTGTGTGTCTTTATCGATGTGACTGAAAAAGGAGCCAGCTGTTTTGTTACAGAAGTGTGCCTCTCTCCTGCTCAGGCAGCCTGGGCATGCTGTTTCTAAAATACGCCGAGAGTGGGTATGCTCGAGATACCTTTTATAGGTATCTTCCCATCTTTTACATACACTCTCTCTAACCTTTTACAACATTGTCTTTCTTTCTCTCTGTCACTTTTTTGCTTATTTTTGAAGAAATTGTTAGTTCAGTCTCCTATTGCACCTGAATAACAGTTATCAGTCATCTTGAGATGGACAGAAAATAGTATCATCTCTCTCCTGTGTGCCCTGCCAAATACAATGCCCTTGGCATCTGCTTTGAGGTTTGCCGGGAGGGGAAAAAAAAGGACTCTCCCTACCAAACTAATCCAAACTACATATAAGTTCTGCCATATTTGTAAACACATGAGAGACAGAGGACACAGGGCCTGGCCTCTGGAGCCAGCCAGCCTGTGTTCAAATCCTGACTCAATTATTTACTAGCTGTGAGGCCTTTGGAAGCTCATGTAAGTTCCCTGGGTCTCAGTCTCCTCAGCTATAAACTGGGTGATGCCCATGCCTACTTTGAGTGCTACAGTGCAGACAAAAGAGTGGATGATAGATGAGAAGCCCTTGGCCCGGTTCCTGGCACAGGGCGAGCCCTCAAGAAACGCTGGCCGTTTCTGCGAGAGATACTACAGCTCAGAGCCTCGGGACCAGGCTCTGCGGCCAGCAGGCAGGCCCCCCGGCCTGGCTGTGCCTCTCTGTTAGCTGCGCAGTCTTAGGCAAGTCGCTTACTAGGTCAAAATCTTTTCAGATCCCAAATTTTACTTTTTGTTGTGGAAGAAAATACCTGTATAAGAAAACATATTCTGATAACATCCAAAGAGACAGCTGTGGGAGGTATACATTTTATAAATCACAGCATATTTTTATTTTGCTGTTAAACTTCCTAAATTACCTTATTTTTCTTTTCTGAAAGTTTTTGTTACTTTCCTTTATGGTTGGGGTTTTCAAATTTTTCATGGGAAACCTTGGTGGGTTTATTTTTCATTCATTTACCAGGCACTCAATGGTCCCTTTCAGGGAGGAAATTCCTGTACTACAACTCTTAAAAAATCTCTTCCTTTTGGTGGTGGGAGGAGTGGGTAATTTTCAGACCTTTTAGCTCTCTAGAACTCATTTTATTTAGATATTTGGCATCATACAACAATACTGCTTGTCTCTTACCTTTCATAGTTCTTTTTTTTTCTGACTTTATTTGACATTTGGAAAGCATTCCATGATTATGTTTTCTAAACTCCCTGAACAATTTTTAATTTGATTTTGGACATTTATTTATAATTTTCTGGATATCTGGGTTATTTTATGAAAGGTCCTTTGTTGTTTTTATGAATGTAATATCTCTTACATTTCTCTGAGCATACACATTAGAATGTCTTTATGCCTTTCGTTTTTGTTCTACATTTTTTTTCATCACTTGTATTATTTGTGTTTTGGGGTAATTTTTCATGGTGACAGCTTAAATAAGATGTTGAAAGATATTTTGCTCTCCATTCATATCTAGGAATGAGGAAATAAAAGGCTGGCTGGCAGCTCTGGGTATGCCAGGATGCTCATTTCTCGTTCATTTTACTCTAGTGGGATAGGACTGGAGCAAGGGTTAGCAGAGGGAAGGCCAAACGCCAGCACTCGTCGCTTCCCCATGGACCCTTCGCATTCTCAGCTACCCTGCTTGGGGCTTAATGCTGGGATACCCTGTGGCATGTGAAACGTAGAGACAGGGCAATAAACTCCTCCTATGAGAAATTTCAGTTAATCCCTTTGAATTTAGCCCCATACTTTATTGCTGTCCTCTTCTGTCATACTTGGCAGCCTTGAATGTTTAGGCTCTGGATTTCTGAAGGGAAAATCAGCATCTTGCTGAGCTGCATCGCACGTTAGGAACATTCTAGGCTACTCCTACTGCCTCGTGCATGATTTACTACTTTTACATCTAGTCACCACAGTCCAAAATAAAATTGAAATTCATCATGTGGTCTTTCTTCTGAATGTTTTTTTTTATCATAAATTTATAACTTTCAGTGACTGTTATTTTAGAGGCATTTTATAAGAGAGAGAAAACAATTGGGTGTGATCAATTACTTCTATTTACCTAAGTAATCTAAACTATGTGTAGGACATTCCTACATTGAAAAGATTTTACAAGTTTGAAAAGGCTGACCAGACAATTTCCCATGTACAACAATAGTTGTTCCATGATGAATCTTTAAAAATTTGGCCAATTATAGAAGTATTTGCATTACTCCACAGGCAACAAACATGTAGATAATCATCAGTGTGACAGTAGAAATTTGTGATAAAACGCATTAGACTTTCTTATGTATTACTACACCAAATAGCAAGGTAGGAATGAGATTTCTTAATCCTTACTTCCTCTCCACTTTTGTAAATATGAGATAATATTCATTCTCTGCCGAATGGTGTTTTTAAGTTAAATTAGATAATGCAAGAAAACATCTAGCTTAGGATCTGGTAAACTATAAGCCTCCTTTGAATGTCTAGTATCTTGCCATCTTCCAACCCCAACTTGAGAAATAGATATATATTTATCAAGACTTTGAAAAAGGTTTAGGTTTAACAGCTATCTCATTACTGCAGTTCTGAAATAATAAGCTGTCTCTAACTTTAGCCAAATACGAGATAAACTGAGAATGATTTAAAAGGTCATGGAGTTAAGAGCCTTTGAGATCCTGTTGAACCTCACAGGCTGGTTTTACTGCTATACTCTACGCAAAGGTTTTCTCCCAATTTCACGAGTTTGGTGAGACAGAGCACTCACGCAAGCCAGGCAAAGCAGGTTTCATACTCATGGATAGGCATCAAGGATAAACAGAAGCCTAGAATCATGGTGAGCTAGTCCCCCAAGACTCTAGAAAGCTGCCCAGGTGAATGAACTCTCACTGCATGTTTTCCATGCTGTACCACAGCTGAGGGACCCTAAAAGCACTCCCTCCTGGGCTGATATAGCCTGGGCACGACTGAGCAAAACATTGTGAAACATCCTGCTCTAGGAGAATGAGGTCATAGCCTGGGTTGTTCCGGACATTTTCTTCCTGTCTCAGAATGTTGCACTCTCAGTACATTCTGCCTGAGAATTACTAGCAAGAGGGGGAAGAGCTGGGTCTCATCTGGGGAATTTTCCTCCTGCATTATTATACATGTAGGATATCATTTGAAAGCTCCACGACCCACTAAACTGTGAAAATCTATTGTGCATTGCCTTAAATGGGACTCATGAATTTAAAAAATGTTTTATCTTTATGACTTGTTTCAATGTTTTTTTAAAATAATAAATCTGCAATAACCCATTTATACATGTAGGAAGTATGTAAAAATAATCATTGCTAAGTAATATTATTTTCAGGTCTTCATAAAAAATGAAACAAAAATGGAAATTTTAATTCAAAAGTTGAATAATTAAATTTGTAATGTACTTTTATTTACTGTCTGTCCTTTATGAGGAATCAAAACAAGTTTTTGCCTGTTACACTACTTCAATGAGGAAATAATATAAAAATGAGTATAATCATCAAGCCATTCTCAAAATGACAGAGACCTAAGTAGTTACAGAACATGATTCCAAGAGGCAAAAAAATGGATATAGCCAGTAATAATAGTTATAATTACAAGCGCAAGTCGCTAAGAAGAGACCGCAAATTTTACTGGGAAAAAAATAAATAAAAGAAATCAGTACTTGCAACAAAAAGCTATCTCTGATGTTAACCTACTGTACAAGAATGAATCAGAAGAAAGAACCTGATGTACATTACAATAAAGAAATGTAGCTTATTTGTTTTTGAGGTGTTTTCTTTATTTGTAATGCATTTTTAGTAACTTCATATTGTAAAAGTGCTTTCGAGGATATTTATGTTTTTTCTTTGATTAAGAAGTAAACTTGGGGCCCCGCCCAGAAGATGGCGGATGAGAAACACCGCCAGACAGAGTGTCTCTGAAGAAAAGACAGATTCTAGCAGAAATTAGAAGAAAGAAGCAAGAAGACGAGCCTACATCGGATGAGGGTCGGCAGGAGGAGTACCTGAGACCACGGGAGACTCCACGGGAGGAGGTCGCGGAGGAGAACTGGAAGCTGGGACCCCCGGAGCAGCCCAGAGACCAGCGGGTAGGGGAGGTGGATCCGCCGTTTCCCCTCCCCTGCATCCCGGACTGCTGGTGGGCTCCCCAGCAAGCGGAGGGACCTGCGGACACCAGTCCAGCGACAACCGCCGCCAGTGAGCGGTAAGCCTGTAGCGGACGTGGCACCAGGCTCCCAACTCCCCCAGGGCACCTCCGTGTGCACAGACCCGAGCCGCGCGGCAGACGCCATATTGCCTCCTCCTCCCCTCCCCTGACCCTACCCGCAGCTACCCAGAGAGACAGAGAGACAATATAGCCACCAGCCGGAGGCACCTCCAGGGAACGGGACCTTCCCTTTTGGGGCCCTACAGCTGACTAAAGGGAACTCAGACTGTGAGCTCTCTGCCCGCCAGTCCTCCCAGGTGCTGCTGGCACGGTGATCCCAGGAGAACGGGGCAGAGCCTGAGAGACATAGACCTGGCTTGGGCTCCCTGTGGGTGAATTGGGACAGGCACTCGTCTCCCTGGTGGGGACAAAGTTTGAACTCTGGGACCCAGAGGTCAGACCTGCAGACCATATCCCGTGCACCGAGGCCTCGCATTGCCCGGGGCACAGAAGGGATATACGTGAACAGCCTGCTGAGGTGTGTGTGCCTTCAGGGGCAGATCAGCGTCCTAGAGGGCAACCCTTCCCCCAAAGGGAGGCCGTGCGCCCAGCCCAGGTGGCGTTCCTGCGCAGGGAACCTCCCCGCTGGCATCACAGCCAGGGGAGGCCTGGTGGCATGTGGTCTGGCCTGCTGACAGAGGCCCAGGAGTAGCCACGGACTTGGGGACGGTGGAAAGCGGCCAGGCCCGCTCCAGACTGCGGGTCTCGGACAGCCCCACCCCCACACGCAGACTCTCTGACTGAGCGGGGCCATTCCAGCCCCTCCCTGTCAGCTTTGCCTGGAAGCAGAGAACAGAACTTTGACCCCTGCTGACGACATTGGTGGTGCCTGAGGGCGGGCTTACCCAACTCAACTCCGCCCAGACTCTCTCCTAGACTAGCCCTCACTGAGGGGGAGAAAAGGACACACCTGGAAGACCCAGGGCCCCACCCACCACCTGAGGCACTAGAGTTCTCTCTTCAGGAACAAGAGCTGATAACAGGACACAAAAACAACAGCGTAGCCTGTTCCTCCAAGCAAGCGCCACCTACTGACAGGGAGAGCATCCTGCACACCCTTTTCATGACACATACTGACTCATTATACAGGGAGTGGTCGAATCTCACCCACAGACACCACCTACTGGCTCAGAAACTAAACAAGGCGTGTGAATACCCAAACAAAAACCTAAAGAAAAGAAACAACAACTGATCGACATGGGAAGAAATCAGCGAAGGAACTCAGGAAATATGAAGAACCAATCGGAAAACACACCCCCAAAGAGGAGCCCCAGCCCCCTAGAAACGGACACCAACCAAAATCAGGCAACCAAAATGACAGAAGAGGAATTTCGTGTGTGGATCATAAGAGAACATTCACTGACCTGCAAGAACAACTCAATAACCAGCACAAAGAAACCACAAAAAGCCTCCAGGATCTAGAAAAAAAGTTCACTAATGAAATAGACACAATGAAGAAAAGATTAACCAAACTCATGGAAATGAAGAATCAAGTCAGGGAACTACAAAATACAGTGGAAAGTCTCAAGAACAAGGTAGACCAAACAGAAGAAAGAATCTCAGAGATTGAAGATAACACCCTCCAATTAAATAAATCAGTCACAACAATAGAGCAGAGAAACAAGAGAAAAGAGCAAAGCCTACAAGAGCTGTGGGATTATGTGAAGAAACCTAATGTGAGGGTCAGAGGGTTACGAGAAGGGGAAGAAGACAACACTCACAGGTTGGACAAGCTATTTGAAGATATAATAGAGGAAAATTTCCCAGGCCTTGCTAATAATCTCAATATACAAGTTCAAGAAGCTCAGAGGACCCCTGGGAGATTCAATGCAAATAGGAAGACGTCACGACATGTAGTCATCAGACTGACCAAAATATCAACTAAACAGGCCCTTCTAAGAGCTGTAAGACGAAAGAAGCAAGTAACTTGCAAGGGAAAGCCAATTCGAATAACATCAGACTTCTCTAATGAGACTTTACAAGCAAGGAGAGACTGGGGCCCCATTCTCACTCTTCTGAAACAAAACAATGCCCAGCCTAGAATCTTATTCCCTGCAAAACTAAGCTTCGTCTATGAAGGAGAAATAAAGACATTCTCAGACAAGCAAAGGCTCAGAGAATTCACCAAGACGAGACCAGCCCTACAAGAAGTACTCAAAACAGCATTATGCACGGAACACCATAATAATAACCCACGAATATAAAAACAACCAAAACCCAAAGATTAAAGGCCAGATACTACAATGGCTCAAGACGGAAATCATAGCAACAGCATCCAACCCAACAGAATGAACAGTAATCTACCTCACCTATCAGTTCTCTCAATAAATGTGAATGGCTTAAACTCTCCACTCAAGAGACATAGGCTGGCTGAATGGATAAGAAAATA